>JAVHNF010069280.1:9650-24015 GCA_034783455.1 Micropsitta finschii | reverse complement strand
TTATCCTCTACAACAATTTAACAGCTAGTTAGATTTCTGACCTAAATGAGAATTCTCTAGAACCAATTTTAATATTATCCTATATATATTACCTTTAAATGCATTACATTTTGGATCTACATATATAAACTGAAATTTTTCTTTTGGGCTGGAGGTGGTAGAGCTGAGAAGTGTAGATTAGACATGATGATGCTGAGTTTCTGAGACTAGCTGATGGTGCCATTCTGTTATTTCTTTTGTTAAAACTAAAAGGTGAAGATTTTATACATATGTAATGGTATTGAACTTAGAATTTGTTTACAATTGAATATTTGAATTTGCACAAATTATGTTTTTAGGCTACTCAAAAAGAATGAAAAACATCAACATGAAGCAGATTACTCTCCAAAGTACTCTTTGCTGAGGATCAAATAGTTAAATACAAGTTATATGGCAAGCTGTTAATGAGCGTCTTAAATTATGGTAATAGCTGCTCACATATACAAATAATGATGGAAACTCAGGTTGGACTTTTTCTTTCATCTACATAGACTTATTACTTTCAACGTTTGGAGACTCAACCAATGCTATCTTTAAGTTAATGTAAGTACCTAACCCATGCAGAAATTTTTAAGATAGGAAAGGATAAGGATTATTACCTTCTGCACTTGTTTCTTCTATGTTTAGCAGTTTCTTCAACGCCAATCATTCATATTTCCAAACCACAATTTTTTCAATGGTTCAGATTTTAACATAATGTGTGAGAGCAGGGGAAATCGAGCAGATTCTGCACTACTGACATATGTCCATATCATCTCACATTCTTATAAGCCATCCTTGGAACTGAACTGGGATCAAATTCAAAGCAATGGTTTCAAGTTCAAGCCTTGTAAAAGCCATAAACCTTAAATGTATTACAGACCTGAGCTACAGGCATGTAAAATCAGTGGAAAGATACTTTTGTCCATATATACAGCATTTAGCCTACTTTGCTGAGTAACATTAGCAGAGAAAGACCTTTTACTATTTGACCTTGCCTTTTACAACAGTATGCATTAAAAAAGAAATATGCATATTTTCTTTAAAAATTTGGAACAACAAGGAACTAAACCCTTACCACATTATCTTCCAGGGTCACTGTGATTTCCAGCAAAGGAGCTCCTACCCAGTAGTGTCCAAGACTCATAAGCTTCCAGGTTGGTTTGATCTTCATAGAGTTCTGAGAAATACCAGAAAAGCTGAAGTAGCCGTTTAAGTGTAGCAAGGAGTTAGTTAACATTCACCACTGAGTCTACCTTTTCTACTGCCATTTCTCCTACTGCTTTAGCTACACTTTTTGGTTTATCTTGCAGCTCCTCTGTGCATTTGAAGAATTAAAAAGCCCTCCAATGTTATTCACCATTCCTGACAAATTTTGCCTTAGAAACAAGGCACACAAATCAGGAATAAAGGTACCCAAAATTCTGCAAAGCCAGGATATAAAGACTATTGTGATCATAATTGCTGGGTTCTGAATTGTAAAAAGGTTTAATTTCTTAAGCCTCAGCTGATTTCAAATGCTTAATAATTGATTTGAAAGCAACACATATCCCAGGTCCATAGTGCTCTGACAAGCCTTCATTTCTTACGCAGCAGACAGTTGTGAACAAAAAGATAGAAGCAATGAAGAAGCAAGAAGGTTAGTGAATGCATCCAGGAGTTTGACTCCTGAATCTCACGTGAAAGCCAGCTGGGTAATTTGCTGCTTACCAAAGGAAAAATAAACTCAGAATGATATTTTCAGAAGTACTTTGAGATTTGGGAGTTCAATCCTGTAATACTTGTTTCCCCAATTTTTGAACTCCTTTGAGTTCAAAAACCCTCTAATGAAGGAAATATAACAAGCTACAGACTCCTACATAATACAGAGTACTCAGAACAGGAGAGATTATTTCAAGTAGCAAAACACCGTTCATTAGGGAAATGATCACATTTGCAAATCTTCTGAGCTCCATCTCCACGTGTTCAACATTTATTTGTTTCCATGGAGTGTTCATCCAATCTTTAATACTTGTCTGTAAAATTTAAAAAATAAACAAACAGCTCCTACAGCCTTCTAAGCAAAGCCTGAGGCAAATGAAAATGGAAGGAAGGTTTCCAGCTCATCAGCAGGTGAATATTTATAAATATGTATGGTACACAAATGCAACAACATACAGTTTCAAAATTTGAAATCTACTGATGCAAAATTGAAACTAAGAGAATTTATATTCTTTGTGCCAGAATCCTGCTTGTTACAGGGAAAGAAGCCTTAACTTCATGGGTTTGGTGTTTTAGTTTGCTTTCAAAGTTTAAACCATTTTTAAAAAGTATTTAAATTTCAGAATCATGAACAAGTTCACTTCCTATATGATGCCTTCTCAGTAGCATTGATTGATGAGAGCGCTAAAAGTAACAAAAACCAATGAACTAAATTTCAAACCTGAGGTAAGCAGGTTTGACTCTTACAGTCATCAAATGCATTCCTCCTTTCTTTGGGGATGAATTTGTCTCAAGAACATCAAAGAAAATTTTATTAAGGTAGCTGTTTGATACTCAAGGAAACTGAAAGCAGAAGTATATATTATTTCCCTGTTTTAGTATAAGCAATGATTCAAAATAAAACTGAATCTTTTAATGGAATTGCTCATCTGGCAAGACTAATGCAAAAATCAAGGCTCTTGCTTGAACATCATGTCTGTAAAAATCTGAAATATATATTCAGTAACCAATGTTGCAGTACTGCTACTTTAAGTAACTTACTGTGTGGGTGTTCTACACCAACATAAAGTGACTTTGTTCCTAAGAAATTACTCCACTGTGATAACAACCATAGTGGACACTTGAACAAGATATATAACTACAAATATAAATAACTCCCACGTGTTAATCAGTGGTTTAGAATGTAAAAGTCCACCTAACATTCAGAAACATATGGTTTTGCTTTGGGACTAAGGATTCATTGAATTCATAACTTCAAGTCCATCTCAATTATCCCAAATTCTCATTAATGAGAAACAACTAACTCTAACAGTTCTATGTACTGCGACTGCAATTCTATTGCAATGGCAAAATCATTATGGTATCAGATACTAGTAGTGTGTTTAGAAATAAGCTTTACAAAATATTTGGGTTCTGTTGATAAAATCAGCTCAAACTTACATGAACTTGTATTTAAAAAAAATAAATAAAGAAGGAACAGTGCTTTGTTCTTTAATAAACAAATAAACAAGGAAAGAACAGGAAAGTCTCTTGCTTCCTAATCTTGTCAAGCACTCTGTTTCATCAGAAGAAAGGGAGTTTTTCCTATTCTTTCACAACAATACCTTCACCTCTGAGGTAACTCTGCCCTCTTGGAAATTAAAATAAATTTTGTTCTCTCCTGGAGGCTGAATGGCTTGGCAGAGCTGCAATGACCTCTAAGGAAAAGCTGATGAAAAGAGAAATCTGTGATGACCACTGAAAGGGACTCCTGTCATTCCAAACAAATACAAGTGAAGCTGGAAGCCAGATTAGTGACTTACTCATAAACTATACATCAATAGACAGGATTCCAGTATAACCCATCCAACACCAGGTTTTCATAGTTCTTATGTTATAAAATAGGACTGCTGCAAAGGTTATTCTTCTAGGGGATTATTAAATGGCCATTCTGAAACCTCCTTTCTTTATGCTAAAGAAAATACAGAGGAAAACAAAACACAGTTGTATAATTTCCTGAAAGACACTATGAGAAACTTATCCCCACCAGGAACCATTTTATACATCTGAATCCATAATAATGTGCATTTAGGCTTGGAACTTCTCCAGCTTCAAAATAATTTGCCAAATTTCATAAAAAATAGTGAAAAAAACATTTTGTTTCCTCCTTGACGACCTCTGAAACACATTTCAGCCTCGGCCACTATTTACAGCCATGCACAACAATTCAAAATAGAAAAAAAATGACAGATCCTGTACTCCAGCAGTGCCAGTAAATACCAATGCAATAATGTTATCATTCACTGTCAGATACTGAAAAGGTACAAATTGAGGCAAACAGTATGACACTGTGGGTGCACACGGTACTGTGTGAGGCTTTTTCTTCTCACTAGTCTTCATTGCTTACTCGCGCAGACACCACTAATGCATTTCCATCCAAAGGAAGGTTATGATAATGAACTACTAGTGCTTATTCGGCAAGGTGAGTTAAACTAGGTCTGAAGAAGTCTAAGCTTGTAATACTGTACAGTTCACAGACAGAATAATTTCAGTTTGTTTCTTAAACTACTTGAGAACAGAGTTCATAGATTCAGAATACTTGAGCAAAAACCCCAAACTGCGTAGTTCAAAGTTCCTTCCTCAATCATTCACTCTGCATATGTGCTAAGCATGAGGCACACCCAGAGCCTGTACTGTGTCCAAGCCTGTTCTATTTATGAGATATCCCTATACCTCTGTGGTGTTTCCTGATCCTGTCCATTCAAGAACCGAGCTGCAGGCCTGGGAATCGAGCCAGACACTTTCTTGTGGCAACACATGGTAATGGCATGCCTGAAAAACTAAATGCTCTCCAATCACTTAAAGCCTTGTTTTGCTACTACACAGTCCTCAGAAAGTCTATATTTACTTTCTTTTTTTTATATATATATAACAGCTTATATCTGTATTACTTTGCTGCTGACGAGCCATGCTCTGTTGTTTTTATGCTATAAACACCTCGTTAGGTGCTTAACTAGGTTTGCACTATCATACATGCACTGATTGTATTTATTTCTTTGATAGATGCTGTGAGATTTGCAGATGAAAAGCAAATCAGAGCATTAACTTGATTTCCTCAGAATGTCCAAGCAAAATGATCAGTTCTGCCCTGAAAACTGAATATCAAACATTTGTCCCTCCCACAAGATTTATGCTCTTTATGTCCATGTAGTGTATGAGCTACAGTTCCAATCACGCATTTACAAGTGTGGGAATCCTTCAAGAGTAAAGGCCATTTCTGTAGCATCCCACTTTATATCAAGGTGCCTCTGTCCAAGGTGTACTGCCTACAACTCAGCAGAATTGCTGCCCAGTGCCCATTGCCACAGGAAGCCATGTTCTTCACCTGCTTGTCCCCAGTTACCATGAAATCATCCTTAACATCAGAAAATCTTAAAACTTAGAAAGTAGCGTATTTTCAGTTAGAGAAGTACACAGAAATTCACTAAGATTCAAAATCTATTCTATTTTTCCTGTTACTCAGCTAAAAACATACTACATTTTAGGTACTCAATTTTACACATTCAAACCTTCCCTGGATGTCTGTTCAAACTTGAATATCCCTCTCTGCTCCAAGGATTTTCTGTGGGTCCTATAGTATTAATCTGGATGCTGAAGGAAATATTGATTCCCCTCATCTTACTTCTGGAAGCGTTAATATCCTGTAAATAAGCTGAGGCAAAGCCTTTCATATTCAAGAAGTAAAAGAAATGTATTCACAAGTAGCCAAATATTTTGCTTAATTATTAATACATTCTATACAACACATGAAGTAAACATATTAAATCCAGCTGCTGGAAGAGGGCAGTAAGGTATTAAACTCACATTTCATCACAGCACCACACCTAGGTTTCACACCCCCAAATCTACTTTGCATGAACCAATAAACCAGAATTATTTGTTAATCTGGACATAGCAACACCCAGAATTTTGACATGATCATAGCTCTACTTGGGTTTTGAGGTGTAGTGTAACATGGACCAATGCAACTTGACATGCTCTTTATTTATCACTGACCCTTAGATTGAAATAAGAAGAAAAATCTAATGATTATATCATTTTCCCAGGAAGAACAACAAAGCTTTGTATGCAAAAATGGTGTAAGAGAACAGTTGAACACAAATTACTTCTCTGCAAAAGGAATAAAATTTTCCATACTGACCTTCGTGTCTCTTCCTGCTGTGCCTTCCCCTGAAATGCCTGTGGAGGTCAGTAATGCATAAAGCTGATATGGGAGTGTGACTACCAGGTCCATGCAATGTAGCGATGATGGAATCTTTCGTCTGCAAATAAAAGTCTGCTCACTGTCAGCACTTCACAGGAAACTGCTGGGGTCTTCAACTAGACCACTATAAACAAATGTATAAGTATATTTAGACATACACATACTCTCTCTTTTTCACACACACACACACTTTTCAATCATGAAGCCTGTGACTTAATATGAAAGTGAGAAAAAGTAGGTGATCTCTCACCTGGACAGCTTGTTATCCAATCTAATAACAGAAGGGACAAACAAGTGGGATCTCAAATACAGTAAGGGGTAAGAGGAAAACAGGTTTGCAGAATTATGAACATTAAGTGACTCATTCTACAGAGTTCTATGTTTTGGGGTTCCAAGTGTATTTTTTGTTTGTTTGTTCACTTGTTTAATTAGAGGTGATGAGGTTTTAGGAGCTACTTGAATTAGACAAGATATTTGGAGAAAAACTGAGAAACTTATTCCTGTTTTGAATATTTTTTTTCCTCTCTTATTCATTTAGCCAATTGTTATCCTCAGCATTTCATATATTTAGGTAAGTGAATTTGTTTCTGTCTTTTTATAAATCAAGCAGAAGTGTTCAATTTATATCATTTAAAACACTGTTGAAATGGTACTGATTAATAGTCCATCCTATCTACTAAACACGAAGAAAGCCGTTCTGACTTTTATCCACTTTACTGCTTAACAGTGCAGCGAATGATACCGTTGCAGAGCAAACCAGTGAAACAAGCTTTTTCTAGGTAAATAACAAAGTGTATTTGTCAGTGGAGGACAGATGTAAGGTAGCACCAATAACTGAGAACTGTAGCCACTATATAAATGAATGTAATTTTATGCTGCTTTATTATAAATAAAATACTAAACACCACCTTTGTCCTCCACGTGTACATATATAATTTTATTTCCTGTGTCTAGCATTCAAAAGCACCTAGGTTAGGCTATAAAGGTTATCTGTGCACAACTTGGAACAAGAAGCTCTTGTTCTGTTAATTTAGGTCACAATTGGATGCTCATTAGACACAAAAATGCATATGCTTTTCATGTGTGCAAAGGAATAAAAGTAAGTTTACAGCAGGTAGAGTTTATTACCTGAATGTTAATAAATATAATCAAAATCTGTGCATGGATGTTTAGGCTTATCTTCATCAGGAGAAAATTTTGTTGTCTTATATCAAGTTAGTTAGCTATGTTAATGGAAAAAAACTAGTCAAAAATAATTAATTTTACAGTCAGTGGAGATCTAGTTAAGAGTCAGCAGTGTATAGCATGTAATTCATCCTGTCCTAAACAGCATATCTAAACGGGTCAGGCGTCCTCACTCAGAAAGTCCTCATTTCCCTCCATTTGCAGCAAACAGAGTCTTCAATGACTAGTTCAGGTGTCAATAACTGTCCTTAATTCAACCTGCTGGCTTATAGGAAGGCTGTAAACTGTCTTGCTGCCACGTGATACTTGGATGCTTTTATTTTAACATGAGAAAACATGTTAGTCTCAGATATACTGAAGACACAGCATCCCTGCATGGGAGCAGAGCTCTTGAAGAAGCTTCATACAGAAGCAGTGGTGCCATAAAGTCCATTTTAGGAAAAAAAAAAAAAGAGCAAACACAAGTATTTAAGTTTGGATCTGGGTATTCCCATAATTTTGAAAGACAAAGGTCACAATTCAAATCTCTTACAAGTTTTTTGCTGTTTAGTGTAAGACAAGGCTTGCTTGGTTAAGCATGGAATTATACTGTTCCAGAATCAGTTCACAAAAGATGACATCTCAGATCAGTTCCACACTGGGCTTCCTGCTGCCGAGAGGACTAGCCCAAGTCACACTTCAGCTGACATACCCCAGCTTTTGGGAACTCTGGGCCGAATGCAGCTGGTTACAGTTTTCTGTCTGAACCCATCACGATATAACATGGTGATCTGGATTCTGTTCTGTAATGACAGGCCATGACCAATTCCTTCTGAATTCAGAGGAAAATACTTGCTCACATCTGGCTGCTAAAGAACCAGGCTCTTGGATTACCAGCCACTTCTACCTTTAAGGCATTTGTTTTTCTTATTCAGCATTTCAGTTTTCCATATGAAGGTATAAAGACCTTCAGGATAATTTGACACTTCCTCATAGCACTGCTTTTCAAAGCCAAGAGGTAGTAAGCTTTTTTTTCAAGTAGGATTTAGGATTATATTTTTGAAAACACAAGAGTGATGCTGCAAACTGAGATTCTTTTATAAAGAGCTTCCTTCTATATACATTCCCATTATAGCTCTTGCAAGCTAGGTGAAATGACAAGCAAGCAAGGTGAAAATGACAGTAGAAACTTAAGGGCTCCATTTTGGAAGCAGATACCTTTCCTAAATTCTTCATTCTTCTGTTTAACAATTACAAGCATACATATTTATCCAGTATATGTTAACTCACACATAGGCAAAGCAAGAATAAAGGAAAGCAAAACTTCTCTTCCAATTTCTTTGTGGAATGTTTACCACTGTGGTTCAGAACTCCAGTTTTTCAAAAGGTTAAGAAAAAACCCCAAAACTTGAAAATTATATGGCATCATTGGAGAAAGATCATCACCAAAGAGCATATTGATTTGTTTGCCTAGCATCTGTTTTTTCTTATTTTGTATGCTTTGCAGTCATTTTTGCTTACACGTTCATAAATAGAGTTGTGCTTTGAAATACACTATTATTCAAATGAGAAAACTGTGCTTTTTTTAAGCAAGCAGTAACTACAAGAAAGTAAAAATAAGCTACATAGAAAAAAATTTCAAGGGTCTTTTTGCCTCTTCTCCTCTTATATTAACTAAGGGGTCTCTAAATTCAACAAAACTGAACAATAACACCTGAAATTCTCTCTTTTTCTCTTTGGTGATATTCTTTCTTCTCTTTCTATGAGGAGGATTAGCAGCTTTTTCTCCATTATTTTGATCTATTCCACAGTCACTGAGCTCCACATGCTCAAACAATGCTCCAGCAACACAAAAGAACAAGAAGAAAACACTGATAAAAAATAGATTTCTAACTTTGCTCTCAAGTTCATTACTAGCCTGCAATTAGAATATATTTTAGAATCATTTCTATATTTCATCTACAGAATTTTGAAAGAATACAAGTGGATTCTTCATTTAGTTCTTGCTCATGGCAGAGAAACAAATGCATTTTCTAATAATTTATTGGTTGCTGCTGTAAAGATGAGACTTGTGAATTTTCCTCAGGGCAGAGGTCTTGAGAAAGGACATGCAAAATGCAATGCACTCAGGTGAGCTACTCTTTTTCTAAAATTTATTCCTAGTTGGGAAAGCTCTTTTTGTTACATTTTTATTCCCACATTGTGAAATACTTGGGAATATATCTTGATAAACAATGCTGACGTAGTTTTTATTTTGACTGTAAACTGTGGTTAGTACTCCAAGCTATTGACAGTGACAGTTAGGTCATAAAGTTAATTAAAAAATGGTTATTTTTATCCACTCCTGGAAAGGAACTTGAGCATCAAACCTGAAGATAACTCTTTATATATATATATATCTGTTTCTAAATCCATGCTGTTTAACCTGAAGAATACAATTTATTTATTGAATTAGGATTCCTTAGAGATTAAGCAGGTAATCCATTTTGTAACTTTTCCTTAGATGCCATTCATTAAATATGTTGTACTACAATTCATTTTATTATTAAGTACTCTTTTATTTCCTTTAAATTTGCCTAAAACTATTAGATTCAATCAATACACCCCTGATAGACAGCCCACATACATTTAAAACATTCCCAGTGAAGAAGTATAAAACATTTAAAACCTATATTTGATCTGACAACAGCAGCACCATGTTTGAATTAGAAACAGATTAGACATAATTGAAGATAAAGAGGACACAAGCATCACTCCCATTTTGGTGGAGTGGGCTTTAAATTATCAGATTCATCCAGAATACATTACTGAGAAACATTGAATTGTTATCTTTAGACAGCCTTTTCTAAGAGTTTACAATTTCTCAGTTCAGTGAAGCTTGCCACCAGCTTGTTATCAGAACAAAAACCGAAAAATCATTTGGTTCAGAGCACAGAACTGATCTCACCTCCAAAAGTATGTATTTTCTTCTGATAACAGACACTTCTTTGGACTGTAGAGGTACCACTTCATGCTTTACAGTGAAGGCAATCTTCTTCAGATTCTTCCACTTTTCAGGTAGTTCCTAACAACATTACGAGTGCGTATTGTTTGCAGAGCCATAAACCCTCCCTACAGAGAAATACATGTACACATACTTTCATTATCGCTTCCTCCCCCTGCTTTTTTCTTTTCGGAAATGTATTAATTGACTTTGTATCATTTCTTCCCTGTCCTTAAGTGGTAAGAAACACAGACTCATTACTCAGGATAACTTGCAAAATTTAATTTATGCAAAAAGCTAAAGTTTGTTTAGAATATCATGCATTTTCTAGTTAGAATATGTTTATGTATATTAAATTTGGAAATAAACCTCATCAATATAATAACACCCCAGCAAACGCAAAATGCAACTCACTATAAAATAGTTTGATAAATACATTATTACTTTGACCCACCCATCAGAAGACTACAAAAATGTACATAATGACAACTGAATGTATAAGCAAGTCCCAAACTCAGGGTTAAGTGCTTTCACTTAACCTATATGGCTCTTTGCAAGGCTGTGCTTGACGCTAGTCTGGTCCTCAGACTAGTCATATTCCTTATGTTGCTTTTAGAAGTCCTAAAGGCTCATCTACTCTACAGGATATACTTGTTGCTGACTAAAAGGTCAGCCACAAGCACAGCTAAATATGGACAAAGGACTTGCTCACAACATGCATAGTTAAATGATGTAGTTTAAAGGCAACTACACAAAGATGAATAGGTTTTTTGTTGTTGTTTTGGAAAATTTACATAGGGCTTTTGCAAACATTTGTGTTTATTTTGAATATCATTCTATATAATTCCACAATTCTGTGACAAAGCTGAACCTCATTGTCTCCTTGCAAGTCATATTGCTCAGAAAGTTTTCCAGTCACTATGTGAAGCAAGTTGGCTAGAAGTTTAATTAGTTTAACTAGCAATCCTCTGAGAATGCATTCATAAATAAGAACACAACGAAAGATGTCTAAAATGGTACTTTTAAAAGGCTATTTCCATGGTGAACTTTTTCAGATGCATTAAGAGGCATGACAGATTAAACTTGAAACGAAACAAATTATTTGGAAAGATTCTCCGTTTTCATATGCAGTGTAAGTCTTTACACATCCTGAAAACCATGCTAGGGAGAAAAAAATACAAAAAAACAAAAAAAAAAAAAAAACAACCAAAAAACCCTACAGAAACACTTTTAGTCATTTGGAAAAATCAGGTTGAAAGCAAAGCTCTGACTCATAAAGAACTAGTGTTTCATGTACTAAAAGAGTCAAATATTATATTGGTGCTATTTTTACTGCTTCAACTTTTGTTCTGTCAGCACTTCCCTAACTAAAGCTATATCAAAGCTCATGGCTCAAATTTTCAAGAAGATTATCTTCAATTTGCATGTATCATCTGAGACCGTTTCTGCACCTCTATGTTAAGATATGTAAAGTCATCAGGGAGAAGCAAGGGCTGGCTGCTTTCCAAGGGAAGATAAACCAGGAGCAAAAGGTCACCCCAGCACAGACAAGAACACAGTCCGCTAAGCATGGCAGCAGAACTGGGTGCTTGTTACTGGATGCATCAATAGCCCCAGCCATGGACAGCAATGAGAGTGGTGCTAAGTGTCTCCACAAAGCCAGAAGGGGTAAGAAGGACAGGGACAAGCTACAGTATTACAGCTATGGAGGTCTATCCAGGAGACCATAGGTCCTGATAAAAATCTGGGTCCACCTTGGAGGTAGGGCCAGAGGCAGGCTTGAAGACTGGGATACCTTCCATATAGCTCAGAGAGAGACAAAAGGCCCAGGGCTGAACTTAAGTGGAGTCCTGCCCTGGGTGTGGGGTGGAGCCCCCAGGTTGGGCTGGGCAGGACCATTAAAGGCCTATTAGTGAACTCAGAACCCTGGGAGTTTGCAAACAAGCAAGATAATCTACCTGCTCAAACAAGGACCCTTAAGATTAAGACTACTCAGTAGGTTTCTACAGGATCAGGATTTAACCTGCCTCGGGTTTATGCACAGAAAAACCTTTTAATTTCAGGGAGAGAGGCAGAATTGAGACATTTTCAGTAGCTGTTTGCAATGTCTAACGTATGAGAAGTAAAATCAAATGTACCCTGTGAATTTCTTACATAAGATCAGTGGGAAAAGAAATTTTCATTTAACAAGAAATGTTCATGTTTCAAAAATTATTTTTGTCCCTGTGGGGCAGTAGACAGAACCTACTTTAGCAGCTTTTGTTTAAAAGTATGTATATCAAAATGCAGCAGTGGAATAGCCCATGTTTCATGCATTCATCTAGAATGTGAGAAAGCACCAAGACCAAGGTTCTGCTGTAAATCAGACACTAGATTAAGTCCACCATAATTCACATTCCACCCCCTAATGTCTTGACTAAGAACTAAGGTTTAACTGAAAAGCAAGCACAAACACAAAAATAAAAGTAAAATTTCCAGGTGTGCCTTAGGACACATCTGTGCAGCTTGGAAATCCTATTAAGTAGAAGGCAGACCACATAAACAAATGGTCCTGTCTGGCCTTAAAAATCTATGTTTCATTAATAAAGGACATCCATAGTTTAAAACTGCCTTAAAAACTGCCTTTAGCTTATGAGTGCTTGAGTGAAACAATCGCACTGATAAATAAGTTTTTTTCCTAAACATTTTCATTGATTCCTAGGAAGACAATGTTGGTACAGCATTGAAAAACATTTCTTAGTCTATATTTTAAAATTGTATTAAATTGTATTAAAAACATATCAGTAAAAGAGTGTCCAAGATAAACAGCTCTTAAAAAAAAAAGCCAAAATAAGCCAAAAAAAAGGTATAACAACAAAACCATATATATAGTTGGAACTAGATTATTTTAAGGTCCTTTCCAACCTAAACTATTCTACGATTCTATTCTATTTAGGGTTATTTTTACACTTGCTCCTATTGAAGTATGTGCCAAAGTTTTATAGAATCCTTACCTACGGTTCTGCATGGAATACTCAACCCTAGTTCTGGCAGCTGCTACCCACAAGTTCTCAAGAGGTCAGTTTTAAGACTTTGAAAATATTGCCTGGGGACTCTTGATCCTGTATAGGCACTGGATGTCCCATTTTTCACCCAGAACTGTACACCCTCCTCCTCACACTTTCTTAGTCAAACCTCTCTCTGGTTTTATAAATGACTCTGTCCGTTCAGTAACACTAATAATCTGTAATGTAAGAAAATGTTGAGTTGATTAGTACAGAGCACCTGGAAACTTAAGCAAACAATATGCATTAATTATATTCATGAACAAGTAAATGCAATCTAATCAAAAATAGAAGCATTGTGTCAAGCCTTGGTTGGGGGGGGCTCTTGGTTTTCTTTTTTGCTCTTTATAAACAAGCCAGAAATGCATTTCACATGTACAACAAGATATTCTTGAGAAATATCCTGGAGACATTTACTTGACCATCTCTTCCTTTTCTGCATCTACTGCACGTGGCCCAAGTAATAACCCTGTTCAGATTCCCAATGCTGCAGTATCAGACAGCAGGGGCATGCTGTCTAATACTGGGAAATAGTTCAGGTGGGCACCTGAGGGGACAGGTAGAACACTGTGATGCACATCCATCCTTTAAAAGAGCCCAGGACTGTCACGAATTTCAAAGAACTCTTCCAGAGAATGGATGTTCTAAACACCAGCTGTCATGCTCCAAACAGTCCTGCTTTAGAGCTTTTCAGCATGGTGAGAAGTGACATTTTGAATTGCATTTTAGGTATAAACTTGTGCCAATGACAACACAGAAATGTTAAAAGCCCTTAATACAGTAATGAGTAAAAAAATCCAGTCGATACCAGTCACAGAAAAAATAACTATTTAGAAGATATTAAAAACATCAACATTTTTGTGAACTTGATATTTATTCAGAAGAAATTTACAGCCAAAGAAGTTATGCCTGTTGAACCAAGGAAACAGCCAAGGTAGCACTGAGACCAAAATCTGCAAAATACCTCTGTTGTTTTGTAGCTAAAACATAGCTTCTATCCCATAGAAGGGACTTAAGGACATCCTTCAGTACATCCTTCTGAATTTACATACAAAGAGAGAGAGAGAATGAAAGATTGAAAGAGAGAGAGAAGAGGATTACGCATATTTTGTGTGTGCATACCTAAAAATATATATGAGACAGAATCACAGAATCACAGAATCCCAAGGGTTGGAAGGGACCTCAAAAGATCATCTAGTCCAACCCCCCTGC
>JAVHNF010069278.1:8184-22743 GCA_034783455.1 Micropsitta finschii | reverse complement strand
GTTCTGAAGGGTTTGAATGGCCTTTGTGTGCCCTTGGGACCTGCCTGCTGATTGTGATGGGGATCACCATGTTGGCAAAGGCTCTGTCTGACCTGGTCTTGAGCGCTGCCAGGGATGGAGCTTTCACTCCTCCTTTGGGCAGCCTGTTCTGGTACCTCACCACCCTCATACTAAAGAACTTCTTCCTTATATCTGACTTGAACTTGCCCTGTTTAAGTTTAAACCTGTTACCACTTGTCCTGTCACTACAGTCCCAGTGAAGTGTCCCTTTCTGGCATCTGTATCTGTCATAATGATTCCTTTCTGATCCTTTTCCAAAGAGAAGGAAAAACACAACTCAGCCTGTTAAATACTGTGAGGCTGATGCAGAGAGTAAATCAGGCGTTACGCCTGCTCAAACAGCTTGTGTTGTGTCACTCCTTGATGTTGCAGCAGCAGAATGTGTGGGTACCAGGGCTAGCGCTTGCTGGAATGACTGGAATTTTCACTTGGTTTGGACCTGATCTGTTTTTTTCCCTCAGAGGAGGTTAGTGCTCAGCGTCTCCTTTGGAGTGTGAAGAGAGAGGGCTCAACAGGTATGAAAATCAGGCCATTAATTCCTGGTTACTGGAGCCTCTGAACTTCACTCTTTGGTGATGTTTCCCTACTCTATTTTTGTGAAATGCATCTCCCAAAGTTGCTTCTTCATAGCTGGGTTTTCATGAACTGCAGGCAGTCAAGATACTTTGGTTTTACCTGGCAAGAATTGCTGCTGCTTCCTAACAGCTGAACTGAGCATTCAGAGACCTTAGGTATAGAAATAGGACATTAAGAACTAGGTCATGCTTTTCCAAGAAAGAAGGCTACCTTCCTTTGGACTGATCAGTACCGATAATTGTGCAAATATGCTCTCATGAGAGAGAGGCAGGTTAAGGTTATATTTCTTTACTAAGCTGATTTGGTGCAGAAAGGACTTCAAAGAGAAAAAGCTTTCTCCAAATTGCCCTTATTGGTATTCTGTTAAGACAATAAAAGGTGCAGAGCTGTTTATTTAACCACTTTCTTCTCTTTCATGTTTCCCAGGGAACACTGGTAAATGTAGACCTGTACTTGGAAAGGGAAGATAATTGGCTGGTCTCCTTCAGTAGAAGGTGTATAAGAATACCCTTCAATGATCTGTTTGTACTGTGTGCAGCTGTGATTTCAGCTCTGCCCTTGAAACACAGATTTAGCAATGCTGCCAACTTGTGTTCTTCTGTCAAACGTTTCACTGCCTTGGGACTCTGTACACAGCTTACAATGTATGTCTTCTTCCAGGGTTACTGCAGCCTGATGCTTGGTTGTGGTTTGGGTTTTTTTTTTCCTGTCGAGCAGAGGATGTAGTTCAGGTACTTGTTTGTCTGCTCCAGAGATAACATAATTCCATGTATTTGCTGATTTGAATATTCCAGATTTGTGTTGTCACTGCTGAGGAATTCAGCGACTGTGAAATAAAGTTGCTCCTGCATGGGAAGTGTAGGGGAGGGTATCATCCAGCACAACATCTTCCTGTTTCTTTCCTATAATGCTTTGCCTTTTAGGCAGCCAGCTTTAGCTTGCTCTTCCTGGCCTCTTTCCATGTAGCTTGCTCTTTTCTTTACAAACAGCATTTTGGCAACAAAGCTGCAGGCATGTCTGCTTACATGTTCTCTCATAACCAATGCACCTGTTGTTGAGATAAATTCACTGACTTAATATGCTTGCCTCTTTCTTAGAGCTAAGGGTTTGCTTCTTCAGGGCCAGCCAAACCAGTGGTTGCTACAGAAACAGCATTACTTAAAAGCATGATTTTGTACACATAATTTGAGATGTTCTTAAGGAATGGGCAGGTTCTTGGGTATGTTGACCTTTTTCACCACCAAAGTACTTGTGGACAGTTGCTCTGATCTTTCTCTGCTTTGTCCCTTTCTTTTTTATCCTTGAAGACTTTAAAATGGGCCAGATCATTCACAGACTCCAGAGTTGTGGCATTTACATTCTCATGAGGCTCTCTGGCTTGACTTATGGTTCTGAAGTGTGGAAGTATGACAGTAGGAGCGTTTGCCTCTTGAAGGTAGGACCACCATGTTTGGTGTCACACTACAGGTGCTTGTACCTGTCCAGAGCTCCTGTGGAGTAAAGCATTGATGCTGGGTGGCAGAAATGGTGTACAATGTCTAAGACATAGGAAATGTTGCGGTGTTATCTGTATCTGGAGAAGCCGCTTATAAATTGGTTCCTCCACTAGCTTCAGGTATATATTAGTATAAATATGCTGTCAAGAAGGACCACGCTGATCTTTTGGTGATATATTCTATGCAGTAGTTCCGGCTGGATGGAAAATGCCATGTAACAGAACCTGGGAACACCTGCTGAGTTGTGTAGGTAAAATTCATTTATAGCTTTTATGGATGGAGTTTCCTTTTGACTGGCAGTAAAACACTTGTTGACAGAGTTCTCTGAGAAAAGCCACTGATTTTAGATTTTAGATCTGTTTCTTTACCTTCTTTTAGCAGTGTTAGTTACAATATTATGGCTTTGAGGAGATGTAGTTCTTATGTGTGTTATTTCTGTAGCGTAAGGATGGACTGCTTTTTGGAGGAGAAGCTTGTCACTTTTTTGTGCAAATTGTTTTTTTCTGACTGGAGAAAGTAGTAGAGAAGCAAAACTGCTAGGGTTTGCTTAGGATTTCAATCTGAACACAGTGAGCAAAAACGTCCCTGTGTAAGACGACAAATCCTTCATGTAAGAAGGAAACTGGGATATCTCTTACCATTCCCTAACCCCCCCTTGCTACTTTTTCCTAATTAAGTATCCTCCCTGTATGTGCCGTACTTGTGCACTGCTGGCACCTTGTCAATCTTTAATAAGAAACTTGGAAAACATCTGCTGCATTTTCTCAGCCAATAAAAACAATCATTTGAGAAACAGAAAGGAAACCGAAATGAAATAAAACAGGAAACTGATTTATGATGATTGTGTGTGTGCTTCTCATCATTTTTTTCTTCCCCTTCCATTTGGTTCATCTGTTTGTTCTGCAAAAAAAAGTGTTTTATTTTCTTGTTGAATGCCTTGCGCTACACATGTGAGCTATCCCTGTGAAACTGGATGCTGAACTCCATCCTCTCTAGCTACTGGTGTCTAAACAGTACCACATGCAATTTCTACCATTGAGCTGAGGGCATGAGGAGAGTCAGGAAAGCAGGCCAAGGTAATTTCACCTTAAAGTGTCTACTCTGAAGAGCAGGACATGGGTGCAGGGAGAGCGCTGACAGTGTAATTTTGCAGGATTTACTTTGGAGTGCCTTTTGTCTTGTGGGATCAAATTATTGAGGGATGGGGGAGAAGTAAGTGCACTGACGCCTTCACTAGTGAAGTGAGCGTCTGGTCAGGGCTTTGGCTCTCTTGACGACATACTGTTCCTCTAGGACTCAGCCCTGTGTAGTGGTATTCTTGTGGCAGCGACATGTCTTCTCCACAGCCCATAGTTTGTTGAACTTGAGAACTGCGGGGGTATGCAGTTACTTACATGACTAATGAACTCCAGCTAAGCAGACCCAGAACAAAGCTTAGAGCAGGTCACCAGGGGCTAGAAACCAATGCGGTTGCTCAGCAGTGCAGTGATTTTTTTAAAGTTATTGTTTGTAATTTAAACACTTGGTCAGTTTTGTTCTTGAACGACTTGAGTCTCGTGTAGCCTTGCAGCTCTTAGGAGACTGAATTGTCATCCAGTTTGGATGCAGTGCTCTTCTTCAGATTGGATTTATTGCAGGGCTGACTGGAGGGGTTACATTTATTCAAAGCTGCCTTCTGAATTCCTTCAGGAATTTGCATAGTGGAAATTAAAATTCTCCTAGCTGTTATCTAACAGCCCAGCAAGCAAAGCCTTAGCTTCTTTGTTCCACAAATCCAGGTATAAATATATATATAGAATCTGTATACATACATTTGCTTAATTTATCTCATTACAAAAGTAATATAAACAGCCTATTGTTAACCTAGAACGTGTAACAACTGGCAGCTGAAAGTGGTAGATGTCTTTATAAAGAGCCTGAAAAATGACCTTTAATGACTCCAGAGAATTAAAAAAGCTGTGTTTTCAACAGTAACAAAACCAGCCCTGGATAAAGACAGCCTAAGATGGTATGTACCTGTAGCAGGTACATCCAAGGTACAGGCACTGAGGGATGGCCTTGGTGGCAATAACCAGGCATGACATTTTGTTTGCAGGCTCTGTATATAGAAAAAGCAAGCAAGAGATTTTTACCTTGACAGAAGCTGAAGTTAGAGAGCTTATGAGATGCTTGAGGTTTCTGAAGTAGGAGACTGCCAACTCTTTGCTTCTGCTGTACTTGAAAGATGGGTGAATGTTTTGAGCATGTTGGTAGTTGATAGAACAGTTTGCAGTTGTTAATTTGTTTTCAGTGGCTGAATTCTGTTCTAATGGATGTAGAACTCTGAATATTAGCCAACTGTTTGGGCCAAGAGTCACAGACATCAGATTTCTCGGATTATATGGATGCTGATAGGTGAAAATCACATACATGTTTTGGGGCAATGATGAGAGGGAGGCTTGCACTCTTGTTGGTGGGTGTGATGAGCCCATGGGCACACCATGCCTCCCCAGGCAGGTGGTGGGCAGAGTACCAGGGGTTCTGTGTTCCATCAGGGGCCCACTGGGTGTCAGAACCTCTGCTGGTGGTATTGCTTTTGCTGTAGCCAGCTTCTCTCTGCTCTCCAGCAGCAAGTATGACCTGGGGCACAGCTGCAGACAGCTGATAAGTGAGCAGGAGGTGTCCTTGCCTATGAGCCTTGGAGAGTTCAATAAGTGCTTTTTCACAGGCAAACAAAGGAAGCTCGTTTAAACTTTTGCCAGTTGTAACCTTTCTAGTGCTAAACAGCCTATAATGAAGTTGCTTAACATGTGATACAGTATTAAGTTGTCACAACTTCTGTTTACATTGATATTTGCTGGTTTACATTTGATAGTATCTTTTGGTATGTTTTTTATTTCAAGTCAAGCTTGGAGAGATAGTGAAGCGAAGTTTGACATTTCTAACTTTAATGAAATAAACTGCACTTAGAAAGTAAAGTATGGCAGGTCAGATACCAAAGTGAGAAATAGCAAGGGTTTCTCAAGGATCAGGCAGTAAGGTCTCCCTCAGTAATTTAGGAAGAGTGCTGTTGAATAGCTTAAAAGTGTGAAAAGAGCCTCCCCTTGCCTTGGGTCAGAAAAAGGACTGTGACTTCTGGCTTCCGAGACCCCAATTCTCAGTTGCTCTCTTTGAACCAGAATGTAAGGTAACAAGAAAGAAGGATAGCTGCTATCCACCTTTGTATTCTGGGACAACTGGCAGCTCTTAGGTATAATATTGGAGCTTTTAGAAGGGTGATATAAAGGGCTTCTACTAGTACATCAGCAACAAAAGGAAGCCAAGGGAAAACATGGATCTGCTGCTCAATATGGCAGGGGCTCTGGTGACAAAGGACTGAAAAGGCTGAAGGTTCTCAGTTTCACCTTCAGCTTGGTCTTTAATGGTAAGATTTACCTTTCAGGAATCCCAGGTCCCCGAGACCACAAGAAAAGTCTGTAGCAAGGAATACTTACCCTTGGTGGCAGAGGATCAGGTTAGTGAATGCTTAAACTGGTCATGTGCGAGTCCATGGGATAGGATGCCTCATGCATGCTGAAGGAGCTGAGTGATGTGATAGTGTGGCCACTCTCGGTTACCTTTAAAAAGTCAATGACTTGGAGATGACTGATTATTGGAAGACAACAAATATCATACCCTTCAAGAGGGCAAGACGGGAAGTGCAGGCTGGTCAGGTTCACCTCCATCCTTGGAAAGGTAATGGAACGACTAATCCTGCTAACCATTTCTAGACATAAATGACAAAAGGGTAATCAGGAGTAATTAGCAGAGATTTATGAAGGAGAAGTCATGCTTAACCGGCCTGATAGCCTTCTGGGAAGAAACAAGTGGCCTGGTGGAGGAGGGAAGAGCAATGGATGTTGTTTAACTTATCTTTAGTGAGATATTTGACAGTCTTTGACAACATCCTCATAAGAAAACTGATGATGTACAGGCTATATGACTGGACAATGAAGTGAACTGAAAGCCAGCCGAACTGCTGCTCAGATGGTTTTGATCAATGGCACAAAAAAAAGCTGCAGGCCAATCATTAGTAAAGTACCCTAAGTGTTGGTATTAGTTCTGACCTTTACCCTCTTCATTAATGATCTGGATGATGGGACAGAGGACTTTGGGACTTGTATCATCCTTGGAAGGAGTGGCTGACATGCCAGAGGGTTGTGTTGTCTTTCAGAGGGACCTGCACAGGCTGGAGGACTGGACAGAGAGTAATGTCAACAACGGGAAATGCAAAGTCCTGCAATCAGAGAACCTCTCACACAAGTACCGAAGCTTTCCTTCCCACGTGCGCACAATCTCACCCAGAGCTGTGCCCGGGTGAAGCTTCTCTTTCTGTTCAGTTGCATACTACTGTTCTTAAATCTGCTGCAATTTGGTTCCTGTTTATGAGGTCTGCCAGGCTGTAAATAAGATTAATATGGAGATACACTTACATCTATGGGATTGCCTGACTTAGATTGAACTTCCTTTAAAAGGGTTAGTGAACCATAATTGCATTCTTTAGTAATTGTGTTAAAGCATATTCTTTACATTGATCATTTTAGATGTGCTTCAATTGTTTTTGAATTGATCACAAAGAAACTGACTGTGTTTTGGCTGGATGTCTTCAGAGTTGAACATGAAATAATCAAACTCATTTTGTGAAAATGTCAGTATAATTTTTAATTTTCTAGCAAAATGTCTGTAAATTGAACACTTTTACACCTAAACTTCTTCAAAATATGAAATCCCAGTCTGCTGCAAAGCATGTGTGGGTCACTGGGGAGCTGCAAAACTAGAAATATCTCAGGAAAGAACAGCATGATCTCTCTAAGTATCAAGACAGTATTTTGCAGGAGATAGGTATTGATCTTGGTTAAATGAATTTAGGTTGTACCCTTCTTCTACCCTTATTCTACCTAATGCAACACATGGAAACTCTATGGGGTTTAGTAGCAGCAATTTTGTGAGTGGTAATAATTGAACTTCTTTAACTTTTTAAAATGAAAAAATAAGATAGAAAAATTTCTTAGCTGCTTCCTATCTTTTTGACCTAGTAAAGAAGCCGAATAATAGATTGACAAAAGAGGAGACAAAACCAGCTTAAATTCTCATCACTTCTAATTAATTCTTCCTTTTCTCCACCACCAAGTGTGCAAAAGAATAAAATTGCTATGTGATTGCCTGTCCTCCTGTCTACAGCATTTTTGGGAACCCTTAGCTAGGTGCAGAGATAATGCAGTCCTCACAAAGAAGAAATGTTGAGTTTGTCAGAATGCAAAGTCAGTTGCTGGTTGATGACTATCACCAAGCTGCTTGGTTCACCTGCCAGTCTCCTTGTCTTCTGACATACCTCTTTTGCACTGTTAAAATGAAATTTAGTGCCATATTTGGAAAAGGAAAGCAAAATAGGACATTGGTTTGGATGTATGAAATATATGCAGTGCCACAGCTGAAGGCATCAAGACTGCAGGTATTTTAAAGTGATGCTATTTTGCAGAAATCCTAAGAGAAGGGGTTCTTATCATCAAAACTTAGTCTCATCTCACATGTAGGACAGGCTGATGATGATTTCACAAAATCATTTCTACTTTACAGTCATAATTTCTTCTTGGATTGTTGTAGCTTACACCAAGCTTAGACATCAGTATTTCAATCAAGTAAAATGCCCAAGATCCAAGGGCAGGGGCAGGCATTGCAAATGGCAATGTCTGAAGCATCTGGTATCTGATGCGGCAGGAGCTGGAGCCACAGGTTTCTGTTGCAGACTTGGCTGGTTAGTAGACTTTCTTTAATGATGAGGATATACTAGGTAAAAATATATCCCCAGGTGCTACTTCTTTTCTTGCAACCCTGTGCAGCAGCAGCAGCAGCATCTGGACAGCAAGTCAACCCACCAGTTGCACTGGTAGGTACAGCCATGAACTACTGCAGAAGGTTGGGTTGCAGGAGAGCACGAGAGTCTGGTTGTGTTCTGCTCTGCTCTTGGTATATAACACTCAACAAGTCTGTATATTTTGTAGTGTCTTACTTTACATTTCCTTTTCCTAAAAGAATGGTAAAAGGCTTAGTGGCTGCTCTGATGGAGTTGTCGAAGCTGTGGAAAAAGGCCCAAAGCAGAGTGGAATTTGAGCTATCTGTACCTGACACTCTTCACAATGAGTTTGCTTTAGTTTTTGTCCGTGAAGCTTTTCCTGCATCTGTGATCAGCTGCATTGAAGTTAATGTGGTGTTTCAATGTGTACAAACAGGCTACTGCAATGGAATTTATTCTGCATCTGTGTTCTGAGCAGTGATGTATGGCTTACTGTCCACTTTTCGCTTAGGACTGCTGTGTCAGAGTTGGTTTCTCTCTAAAGGATGAAGCAAAATAGAAGTAGGAAATGTATATTTGGGTGCTTACCCCTACCTTTTGCTGATGCAGCTAAAGGACTTCAGGTTTGCATGCCGTGGGGAACTTTTCCCCCTATTTCTTCTAATACTGTGCTTCACACATAGCTAAGGGCCTAATGTTGCTGACACAACTGTACTTGTTTAATTTTATCCCATTGACTGTGCCACTTAGTGTGCTTAGTCATCTGCTAAAAATCCTTTTGTTAAGGTCGGGAACCAAACACAATACTGAGTATTTGATCCTACCTACTTATGCATGCCTAGCATCATGTACTTTCATGTTTAGCTTGCTGCTATGAAAATAATCGAGTATTTATTCAGTTGTTAAGGAGTAGAGTTTCTCTTCTCTCACAATTAGATGATCTTTAGAGGAGGTTCCTTAGAGGCTGTGGCATTCTGCAGTGCTGCTGTCAGGAGAAGACCGCATGCTGAAGTGGGGCGGGGACTGCTATTTTGACAGGCTAGACTTTTTTGCTTAAAGGAAGTGTGGTCAAAGCCTTTGAATTTCCACTGGTCTTTTGATGTCACAGGTGTCTTGCTGTGGACAGCTTGATTTCTGATAATCTTAAATGCAAAGGTTCTTAGGTGTTGGGGTGCTCTGCAGCTTGCCTTTTTGTGTTAGGTTTCGTAGGACTTAAATCAATATTGCTGATGTTAAATTGCCCAGTGCTGTATCACTGTAAAAATCAGTGAGTGCTCAGTCACATTCAGATTTCTGGGCCTAACCAGGAAGGTGAATTCCTTCTTTTCCTTTCTCACTTTCTGGGCTATGTGGTACCTTTTATCTGGGGTTTCTGCCTTACCAGCTCAATGCTGGGTACTCTGGGCATTTCACCTGGGGGGTACATTCCTGAACAGATGAACCTAGCTAAAAAAGAATCTTCGATATATTTAGTTTACCATATGTTTTCAGAGACCTCTTGTCCTGGAATGAACATTCTTAAAATCAAGCTTACTAGCAGGCTAGCATCTGTTTGTTTAGTTGCCAAGACCTAGAGTGTGCTTAGATAAGAGACAGTAAATGGTGGAGATGAGGGAAAGAGAAAATATAATTAAATGACCTCTGCTTTCCTCCTCAACAGTCATACACCCACATACCCTAAAGAATCACAAGTTTCTTAATGCTGTATGTTTTTCTTATTTCTATTAGATTAAACATTTCCTGCAAGGATACATGAACCTCAGGCTGAACTTCAGGTTGAAGTGTAGTTTTTGTATCATTGAAAATCTCAGCCAACCTAATCTGTTTGTGACAATAATGCCAGTGGCAAATTAAAGAAAAAAAAAGGAAAAAGAGGGCTTTTACCAGCTTTCTCAGTGGCTCTGACACGTCCAGGCCTTGAAGGGGGGACTTGAGAGAGGCTGACTTTTCTGTTAAGATTTCAGCCTCTGCCAATTCTATGCAGCGTTACTGAAGTGCACCTAAGCAAGAGGCATATGGAAAATATATCACAGCTTTTTCATGCCTCACCAGTTTATGTTGTAATTGTTGGATGAGTTTTTAAAATATTCCCTGTGGGGGTGTCTTTGGTGGTGTTTAACCTCTTTCACTGCTTCTGTGTGGGATGGCTCTTCGGTAACAGAGCATCCACATCTGCAATGTAATCACTGAGAGCAGTGGCATCATCACTTCGGCTTTTTTCATGCAAGTTTGTATATGAGCAGAGCATTGATATCCGAAGCTGAGCTGGTCTCCTTGTCTCAGAGAAATCAGATACATCCCCGTGTGCACAGGATAGGAAGTGAGCATCCTTTTTCATAAGGATTGGTAGCTAAGGCTGCGGATGTGCATAGAGCTAAGCCTCATGGTTTTCTTGGCACCAGCAATTGAAATTTGTACAAATGTATTTGATTATGTGCAAGAAATAAGTTTGGGAAGAAATCTCAGGGCTTTAGGGATATTTTTCCTCTTACTATCTGAGTGTAATTTGTTACAAAACCATGCTGGCCAGCACTGAGTCCTTCCTGTTGGCGTTTGGTGTGTTATCTGCAGGGCTTTAAGGGTATTGCTCACTAGTGTTCATTTTGGCAGTGGGGATAGGTCTTGCATTTTGTCTAGCAGCAGAAAAATAAGGCACCTGGACACAAACTGGAAGAATGCAGGTGCTCTCTTTTGAGAGGGAGAGGGGGCCAGGCTTCAAGCTGATTACCCAGCAAAGTGCTAAAGCCACCCTGCTGTTGCTGCTAGTTTAGGCCATGGAGCCCACCCTCTCTTACTTCAGAAGAAAGTAGCCTTATTTTAAGGGAGCTTGGCCTTGTGCTATCGCTCATCCTTGAGTTTCAGGCAGTTTGTGATCATCTGCCCTTGTTTAGTGATGACAGCTCAGAATACTGGAAAGCCCAAGTGAAGGTGTCTAAAGCAGGAGGTGAAATATCTTGGCTTCTCTTCTGAAAGAGTTCCAGAGCCTCACGGATATCCTCTAAAAGCCACAATCAGTATGTTCTCTCTAGGTGATGAAGAGCAAAGGTTTCAAGTGTGGGATATGACTTGTGGCTGCCATAGAAATTGGGCAGTGTTTGGAGCATGATATTCTTGTATTGCCGTAGTGATCTGGAGCAGGAGGAAAGATGGGGTTGTGGGAACAAGTTGAGCTGTAGGGGAAACAAAGGAACTTTCCCTAGAAGTGCTGGAGTTAAGGTGGAACATGCTTAGACTTTGGGGTAAGCTCAGGGAGGGAATAGATTTATTTTGGGAAGTGTGGGAACCTGGCACTCTGCTATTTTATTTGTTTACAATTCTGAGGATGCTAAAAACGGCCTCTACAATGCTCCAAGTACTTTTGACATATGTTAGAAATACACGACAAAAAAACCTTTAGTGCAAAAGTACAAATTAATATTTCAAGGAAAATGGCAGTGAAATGAATTTAGGGTTGAGAGTTCACATTAATAATGCAGGCTTACCTACAGCACCTTCATTTTTCATCTGTAAAATGGGGATAATGATGCTGACCTGGTTTGTAAATGAGCCCTGAGATCATCTGATGGAAAGCATCACCGACAGGAAGTGGTAGTGGTAGAAACTGGTGTTAGAGATGTGGTATAACTGTTTCAAACTAGAATTTTACACATGCTGGGACAGAAATAACAGAAATACAAATATTTTTAGGAGTGGAAGTGCTCTCACAAGGTATATGAATACTTCTGCTGAGCAGTGGTGCCATATGGTAACCATGCACTTACAAGCAATGTGGGGTTTTTATAGTCATGGATCAAACTGATCTTTTTAAAGAAACATAAATATTCTTGATTTGTCTTCTGCCAGTTGTCTGTCACTCATCAGCTTCACATCACAGGCTCTTTCTTACCACCTTCCTCTTTCACTAATTCCTACTTCAAAGGACCTTTGGCCGGCAATAAACCACTGCTGAGCACTATTTCTTCTGCAGTGTTTTCAGTTCATGTACATAGGGCAGTCTCTGTCATCGTTTTGCTGACTGCTTGTTTTAATTCTCTACTGTTCCCTCCATGCAGACTTTTTACTTGTACTTTGGTATCCTGAGAAAAAACCCTTTGTCCCCCTTTCTTTGCTTGCAATGCTGGTCTGAGTTCTGTCCTCTGCTTCTCAAATATGTCTGCATCTGGCTCCCCACTCATCCTTCACCTCCACACACAAAGCTCTCTGCCAACCTGCCCATCGTCTTCCTTACATGGTCAGTCTGTTTTTTATTGTATCCTAAATTTAGCTTCAGTCTCCTCTCTTGTTCCCAGCACTTTGACCTGAGACCTGTAACTGCCTTCCCTTTTCACCCTGCCTGTGCTGCCAGCTGGTTCTTTGCTCTTTTGGTTTTGCAGCAGCAAGAAGGAGAAAAATCTATGCAAATTCTGACCAAATAAATAAGAAATTATTAAAACTAGATTACTTTAAAATCAAACTGTTAGACTCTCCAGGTTCAGTCACTTGTCTAGAAAAAGACACTGTACTTCATTTTACTGATGTGTTTTATTGACCTTGCTTATATTAAAAAACAAACAAACATCCAAACCCAAACCTTGGCTTCTGATCCTAGCCATACATATTTAATTCTGAGTGTGCAGTATATTCCTTTGGGTTCCAAGATAAGCAAGTGAATAAGCATTTCCCAGATCAGGGTATTGGAAGGCAAAAAAAACCAAAGTGTGATGCTGTAGCAGAAGAGGTGTGGAAATAAACAGTGGTGGATTGGTATTCACATGCTTCCCTTGAAACATTCTCCAAGGTTTCTTTCTTGTGTTTGGTACTGATTTGTAGCATGATTGTAAAGGATGTAAAGAAAACACCCTTTTCTCCATTCTTTCTGGCTGTTAATTTCTCAGACTGCTAAAACTTCAGATGCTGGAGGCTGTACCAGGGCTGATGGCTTTTATGGTCTCTTTGTATTTGTGTGCCTGAGACCAGAACAGGACTGACCTTACACTAATAGAAAGATGGGTTGGTTGAAAATTCAGCTAATAATGGAAAACTACCTTTCACTGTAGCTGTGCAGCAGGCACTCTGTAATAATAAGCCTGTCAGGCTTTCTCCCTTCATGATGTTACAAATGTTTGCAGACTTCTTAGCAGAGAGCATTTTTATAATGATAAGGAAGAAAGTTAATATGATTTCTTTCCTGTCTGATACGCAAGTTTGGTACAATGTTATGTGTAGCTTTTGTAACTTTGAATCTGCGGGGGTTTGAGGACTGCTACTCTTTTTTTGACGATGCTGTTTGACAGATTAAGAAATAAAATGCTAAAGTAATCTTGAGTCTGAAAACAAAGATGGAAATAGAGCAGATGTCATTTTGCAAATGGGGAGTAAAAAGGTTTTTGTGTTTGCCAGCATGCACAGTTTAGAATAATTTCAGTGCATCAGGAAATGAGCTTTAAATTATTCTAAAGTGGTTGATAAGTGGGAGCAACACAGTTAAATTTATTAAAGGGGTTTTTTTTGTAAATAATTGATATAATGTTGCAATAAGAGTACATTATACATCATAAAATGCTACATTATGTAAATAGATGTAGCACAATTTTCCTTCAGCTTGATACTAGATTCTACATTCTGACTAGTAATTGTGAAGGAGCTCAGTCCAGGTATTTTTTTCTCCAAGAGCCATGGCTATTTAAGCCATAGAAAATTGTCAGGTGTGCTGTTTAAATTCCTTTCTTCATCTCCATACAGCGTTCAGATTAATTTAGAAATAAAATAATAATAAACCCCCCATCCCTGGTGGAGAAGATGGGCCAGCCTGCTGACTATGAGTGGTGGGAGTTAAAAATGGGAACCCGAATTTCCCCCAGTGCCACCTGAATGCTGTTCAGAGACCTATTGCTCTGGGCGATTTGCTGCTGTTGAACTCATGTGCTCTTCTATGCCTAATCCAAACACTGGTTTGAATACAGTGTTGATTATCTGTGACTGTGAGGAGTAGTATAGCTGTGGTTTTATTAAGGCAGCAAGATGATTAATGGTAAAACAGACTGTTACTTTCAGATTTTCAATCAGTCTGGCTTTAGGTAGAGCGGCTCTTAGGAATTCCCATTTGACAGGGCACATCTCATACCAGCATGACCTCTGTAGTAACCGCAGTGTGAGAATCTCTTTTTGCTGTTAGTGCATTGCAAAATTTGTTCACATTTGCTGTTAGGAATGAGACTTGTGGTGAGCCCATCGTCTGTCTGGGCACCTTGTGTGTAAAAGCTTTGTTCAGTGGTTCAGGAAAGCTTTACAAGATGTTGAACAAAGCTATGAAGCATAAGTATCAAACAGCTATTGTGTCTTCTGCTAGTAAATCATGGTGCGTTGACCCTGACTGCATGCCAGGTGCCCACCAAAGATGCTCTATCGCTCCTCAGCTGGACAGGGTAGACAAAATACAATGAACGGCTCATTCATAGGTTGAGATAAGGACAGGGAGAGATCATTCACCAATTACTGTCACAGGCAAAAAAGACTTGACTTGGGAAATTAGTTTAATTTATTCAGGATAATGAGAAATAAAAACTAAATCTTAAAACTCTTTACCCCTTCCTCCCTTCTTCCCAGGCTTTCCTTCTTCCCCTCAAGTGGCACAGC
>JAVHNF010069277.1:12581-27178 GCA_034783455.1 Micropsitta finschii | reverse complement strand
TCCTCAGGACAGTGAGAAGAGCATGCAGCAAGCTCACTGCCCTGGACTTCAAGAGAGCAGACTTTGGCCTCTTCAGGCCAAATGTCTTAGAATCTTTTTTCCCCTTAAACTGTGGTTATATTGTCTCAATCTTAACTCCAAGTCAGATGCCTTCCTTTTGTTTGCAGAATGGTGCTATATTAGAAATGCTTCTGATCCATATATACATATAATATATATATTATGAAAGCTAAGTGATTGTGGAGAAGAAGAGGGGCAAAGTGTATGTGTATATGTCATTACATTCGTTTACAAAATATTTTGCTTTGAAAGATTAAACCTTATTCAAATGTAGGTTGTATAGTCTGCTTTTGAGTTTTTCAAGATCTTATCCTGTAGGTTTTCTACTGTACAGACTCTCAAAAGAAGTATAAAATAGCTTTGTGTGTACGAGGTTTTTTCCACTTAAACTAATTGCCTTTAGAAGTTAGAAGCACCCAGTACACTTTATTAGATCACTGTGAAGCTAAGCACTACTTATTCTGTATTTGAGGGAAAAGCCACTTTTAATACAGCCACATCTTCTTGGTTTTGGGTTGCTTAGTAGGTAAAACTATTCATGGTAGTATATGAGGACTTCTTGAGAAAGAATAGAGCACAGGTCTGTATTATCTGTCCACAGCCTGTTAAGCTCGCTTTGATTTAGCAGACAGAGCTGAATTTTGTCTGGTGTGATGCCTACTTATATCCTAATGTGTCTTGCTTTGCTGTTAGGGTATTGCTGTCTGGAAGTAGAAGGAGAAAAGATATAAACCCTTGCAGTTTCATGTTTTTAATCCAGTTTTCAGTGTTTTCTCAGGCAGCTACTTGCAGTGCTACTCTGTAGGTACCCAAACTGTCACATAGGTGCAGCCCCACAAAATCCAGTTATTTCTGTTAATACAAGCTTCATCTATGTAATTAATGAGATTTTCTTTTAATTTGTTTGTCTTTTCTGTCCTCATATGAGGCTACATGAGGCTCTGCTCAGATCCATCTTGAAGATTTCTTTTTCTAAGACAGTAACTCTTTATGCCATTCCCAACATATCCTAAGACTTAGGTATCTCCAGGCAGTGTGGTAGAAACAGGGAGAAGCTGTGGTTTAAGTTCTCCAGCTCTCTTTAGCTGACAGAGTATATTTTGAGGAGGTTTTCCTTCTGCTGCATGTTTAAGCAGACTTGAGGCTTGTCTGTGTTTCAAGGCTGGACAAATAAGTAGGGAGCTATAATTGTATTTCTGACCTTCCTTCTTGCTGAACCAAGCAGAAATTCTATATAGAAGAGAATCTGACCCATTATTTTGAATAGTAATGTTAATTGTACCTCACCATCCATTACCTAATCAGGTCGTGCTTTGTTTTGCTCAGTTTAAATTGTCATTCAGATTCGGTTAACCCAGGAATGCAGAGCAATGACATTAAATACTTGGTTAATTTAAATATCTTTAGGTTCAGCAAACTGACCTTTAAATATCAATAACAGAATGTTGGAGTGGCTGCAGAATTCTTTCAGCAACATATAATTTTTATAGACTTGATTGCTCATATTAATGCCTTTTTGGTATATGTCTTCCCATTTGTTCCCAGGAGAAATTTCAAGTTGAAGTAGTAGAGTGAGCAGTATTTTCAAGTGCTTCAAATGGTAGAGAAATAGAACCATTAGGAGATGCATACTTGCAGTTAAATAACAGTGGATATCCTTCAGGAGTTTTGAAAAGTTCTTTCATTTAACCCAGTCAAAAACCCTTTTGGTAACCAGCAACTCTTCCATGAGGAACAATGGATCCCTCACTTCCTCTGTCAAACAAGACATGATTCTGCATTTGCATTTACTTTCTTGCAGTTAATACGGTATTAAAGCCTTCTCCTATACTTTAACATGACACCTAACTGCGGACTGGGTTATAAAATTCAATGACCACTCTTGCAGTGATTGGTCTGCCTAAATTCTCACAGTGTGTCCATTATCCGTGGTATCTCACTGCCTTTCTGGGAGTCTCTGTCTATCAAAGAACAGATAGTTTTTTGAGACGGATTGCAAAAATTTGGTTTTCTCCATTTCCTGAAATGCTGCCTGGTTAGACTGGAGCCACTTGGATTTGATGGGCTTTACAGAACTTAGGTGGCAACTCATCGTCACATGGCATCTGGTCAGTCCTGAAGGACTTGATAGCTTCACTGGTTTTCATCTTTTACAAGGCTTTGCAGTTCATTGGTAATAGCTGCTATGTCAGGTCTGTTCCGGCAGATACGCTGGCAGATTAGAGTGGTTATTAGAGTGATTATCATCAGATGTGTATGATTGGGGGGAAGCAAAAAAACCCATGTATACTGCTGACTGTATGAACAGTTTCAGCAAATAATTTCTCATCTGCAAGTGAAATACTTTCGTTGGCCCAGTGTGTTTTGTGCTGAGCTGACAATCATTTTCTTGCTTGCTCCTCACACTTGCTCTACTTAGTGTATGCTAGAACATTTTGGTAAAATGATAGATTGAGTTAATGCTTATCCTTGCACAGTGCTATGATAGTGTACTTGGCGTCTGTTTTTTAACATTAAATGTTCTATGGATGTCTCAAAATCCCAAATGTTCTCTCTTCAGTAGTCTTAGAGCTGTTTCTTTGAGATTGAATATTGTGTCCCACTTATAATATAGAATCACAGAATCATAGAATAGTTAGGGTTGGAAAGGACCTTAAGATCATCAAGTTCCTACCCCCCTGCCATGGGCAGGGACCCCTCACACTAAACCATGTCACCAAAGGCTCTGTCCAGCCTGGTCTTGAACACTGCCAGGGATGGAGCATTCACCACTCCTTGTATGGGAGATGCTCTAGCCCCCTTATCATCCTGTCACTTGGCTATGCATTACTCAGAAATATCACATCCCATTTCATTCCGTTGCTGGTGTGCAGAGGGAGGTAGCTGGTAAAGTAAAATATTTTAAGGAATTAAAGTCTCTTCTGGACTCACCACCTGTATGAAATGGGTATAACAGAGCAAATCAACAAAACTTATTAGCATGAGAGAGATGGAGGTCTGAGTCAGAGTCAGGCTTTGAAGCCCAGCTTTTACACATGGCTAATGACTTTATATGTCTTCAGTTTTGAATGCCCAAGCAGTTGAAGGACAAGTGTCCTAATATTTGTGTTTAATAGGGTTGGCTTTGCTCATATGTAAATGTACAGATAAAGATGGAGGAAATTTTATCTATGACTACTTTATCAGGTAAGACCACACCTGGAGTGCTGTATTCAGTTCGTGGCTCCTCAGCATAAGAGAAACATGGATGTACTGGAGACTCAACTCCAATAAAGAGCCACAAAGATGGTGAAGAACTGGAGCATCTCTCCTATGAGGAAGGGCTGGGAGAGCTGAGGATGCTCAGCTTGGAGAAGAGGAGGTTCAGGGTGATAATCTTATTAATGTCTATAAATACCTGAAGGGAGGCTGCAAAGAGGACAGAGCCAGGCTCTTTAGTGGTGCCCAGTGACAGGACCAGAAGCAATGGACACAACCTTGATACAAAGGAGGATCCCTCTGCATATCAGGAAACAATTTTTCACTGTCAGGGTTACCAGGTATGGGCACAGGTTGTCCAGGGAGGTTGTGGAGTCTCCATCCTTGGAGGTAATCAGAAGCTGCCTGAAAATAAACCTGGGCAATTCACTCTCAGTAGTCCTGCTTGAGCAGTGGAGTTTAAGTAGATCACTTCCTCAGGTCCCTTCCAACTTTCACCACTCTGTGGGTCTGTGATCCATGGGATATGACATGCTGGGATGCACAATAATTACATCATGATTACTCAGTTGCCCACAAACTCAATTTTATATTTTTTTTCATTTAAAACTTGAAGTTTAAATCCAGATTTACAAGTACGAATGTGTTCTGTGTTTTGTTTCCATGAGATGAGTCTGTAGCTTATGTTGCTACTGCATTTACAATAACACGGTCAAGTTGATACATAGTATGTGTCTGAATAAAGGTAAAGGAATGTAGAAATTAAATCAAAACAACCCTTTATTTACAATAAGTAGCTTCCTTTTAATAGGAGCCTTTTTACTGCTCCTATTAACTTTTGAATTCACTGTTTTGACTGTATGATTGTTTTACAGCCTTTCATTATAATTAATTGGGTAACTGAGCTTTCCTTTAAAAAGCAATGAAATTTTTTTACATGATGCCTATAGCAAGGAAATGCTGCAGAAAGTCACGAGAGCCTCATAACACAACCTTGTTTTGGTCTGGGGATGGAGTATGTGGAATTAAAAAAACACAGCTGCAAGGGGAGCCTGGGAAGAGTCTCAGACAAATAGGATTTTTTTCAAAACATCTTCTGTTTCTATCCACCTTCTCATCTAGCTAAAATTCAGTTTCATGTTTCAACTGCTGCCGTGTACTTTTCTCTTGCCCTGACAAATGCAGTCTTGCTCATACCCATGGCAAATGCTCCTGCAAAGATTGTTGTCCCAGCTTGTCACTGAAGTTGGTGATGAGTGTTGGCACCACTGGTTGATCAGAGACAGGAGCTGATATTTCAGTGAGAAATGAGATATGACAGGTAGGAAATGAACAGGTCTTGAAAGCAAAAGCAAGCAATTTATGTGCTAGAGATTTTGTTATGGAGGAAGGGGAATTGGTGGAAGGATTAAAAGAAGAGTGACGTGGGCAAACTTCCCTTAGCTTTGTGCTTTCGACATTAGCGCTCTTTCTTGAAAGCCCCTGTAAACATCTTCTGGGCACCCACAGTATCCTTCTTGGAAGTCTCCCTTGCTGTTGTGTCTGCAGAAACTTGGCAACGATGAGCTTAGGTTATTGTTCTGGCTTACGCCACCTGATGTTTTCCTTGCACTCTTGCTCTCTGTTAATATTAATCTGTTTCTGCCTTCTCATAGGCTGCAGGGATCACACAACTGGAGAAGGAAGCCTTTGCTAGCAGCCCTCTCTGCAACAAGGCATATTCATCAGACTTTGCTGGAAAAAGATGTCTTTTTATACTAGAACAATGGGTTCAAAGCCAGTTCCTCAAAAAGCATCTTTAGTCGAATCTGTATTTTGTGTATACAGCAAAACAGCTGTATACACAGTTCAGCTTCTTCAGCAGCAATGTTGAAAGAGCAGATTGAGTTTAATTATTTATACCTTGCACCACGTGAGGCTCAGTTAGAAGTTCCTTTTCCTAGTTTTATTTCCAACAAAGGCTCCAATTATATATCCTAAATAACATGGCTAGTGGATTAAGAAGGGGAATTCGTAATACCTTCTTTGCATTCACCTGTTTATTTCCTGCAATGCATTAATCCTTGGAAGTTTTTTTTCCCAAAACAATACTCAGTTGTTATCATGTTTGTACATACAGGAAAATCTTTTGAGCCATTATTTGGAAACAGTTGTGAATTGCAGAAATATTTTTGATCAAGAAGATCCTGTGTGCTGGAGGAATAACGAAGATAGAGTTACATTCAAAATAGATCTTATCACTCTGGTAGAGTAACATAAAATCATGGTGACTTTACTGCTGCAGGATATAGTGATTTACATGACTGCTGTATAGTTTTCTAAAAGATGAAAATAAAAGTAATACTGCAGGAGAAGAAATATTTGGTCATCTACTTTGTTAAAAATCAGATTGCATGTTAATACACTTTTAATGCATTAATTGACTTCCAAAATATCTGTCAGAGGAGCTAAATAAAGAAAACATCTTGAAAGCTAAATTTCAAGATGAAAAGCTTTAAACACAACACTTAAAAATCACAGTACTAAATATTAAGTAACAAATTTAAACCAGATTCAAATAATAGATTACTGCTAATGTCTACTTACCTTGCAAACATATTGTGCAACATTTTTAATGCCAGCCCTGTGAACACTTTAAAACTGAAGAGAAATTATAACAGTTATCAATGAAATTTTAACTGTTTACTGAAGTTGCAGCTTAGTAGGTTAAATAAACTGTCACTTACATGAGAGGCTGATCTTGTAACCTAAATTGAAAACTAAAGATCTGTATTATAGATCTTCAAAGGTATTATCTTTTAAGTATTCTTTAAGTACTAGAAAACCACATGGGTTTTGTTAGTCTGTATTGCAAAGTATATATACTTTTTATAATTGTAGCTTTTATGGGTAACTGTGCATCACAGCCATGACAGGCACAACTGGCAGTGTGATATCTTTGGTCTAGTATTTGAATGCAGGATGCTGCACTGAAGGTGGTACATTGATAGTCAGAGAGAAGGATAGGGTACAAAAAAAAGACAAAGGCCAGCTGAGGCTTACTGGGCACAAAAAAAAGGAGAAAGGCCAGCTGAGACTTACTGGGCCTTTTCTTTAGCCAGAGTCTTTAGCATCTATTTTAGTCTACATGGGAAGGTCTATTCTGGCATTGTGGTCTCTGATCTCGCCTTGCCATTTCTAAGATTGTTTTTATGCTTGTTTTTCAGACTGTACACACTGAATGATGGCAGATAGGTGGGAGTAAAGAGCAGCTGGCAGTGCATCCTGGTCCCTTTGCGCCTAGCTCTTTTAACACAAACTGTCTTTCAATGAATAAAAAAAAGGGTGAGGGGGGGAAATAACTTTTATGTTATTTTTCTGAGCAGCTGAAGCAACTCTCAGTAGTCCCTTAGGGGGTGCAGGAACACAGTTGTGATGTTGTGAATAAAGGAAAAATAGCATAGCAAAGCAAATGCAGTGCTCTGCTCATCTGTGCCTGGACTGATGCAGCATTGGAGCAGCAGCTGCTGCCTTTTCCCATCAGCATGTTATGGTACTTCTGAGTGTGGGTAGCCTTGAAATTCCCTTGTTATCCCTTTAAAGAACACCATTTTTTAAAAATAAACCGATTGTGCTTTATTTATTTTTAAACTCTAAGCACCCTAGAGTCCAAGTGAGTTGGAGCTGGGAAGTATAATGAGACTTCTGTTCCTGGAAATTGTTTCTGTTTGATTTCCTGACATGTGGTCAAGCTGACCTTCTGCTTGATATTCTGGCTAAACTTGTGACCATGAGCTAATGAATGAATTTAAGAGAGAAAAAATGTGACAATAGAGAACAAGGAGAAAGGTTAAGTTTAAGTTGTCAAAAAAAGATACAGATAATCAGCTTTCTGTATGTTGTGGGCTTGAGGAAAACACAAAGATGGTTACAGTAATAGGGAGAACATAAAGAAAAAGAGATATTTAGAACTAGAGGTGCTGGATAATTCATAGAATCATAGAATGGTTAGGGTTGAAAAGGATCTTAAAGATCCCCTGGTTCCAACCCCCCTACCCTGCTATTTAATCACACCCCCAGCCAAGGAAAAAGAGGAGAAAGAAAGCTCATGGGTCAAGGTAAAGACGGGAAGATCCCTTACCAATTACTGTCATGGACAAAAGAGACTCAATTCAGGGAAAATTAACTTGGTTAAATATTTATTTTAATTAGCAATAAACTAACAAAGACAAGAACCTGTCACAATTCGTCTTCATAGTGCTGCCTGCTCTTCAGATAAAGTGTATTTACCTGCTGCTGCAGACAGATATTTTCCTTTTTGTCGCATGTAGCAATTAGCTTACCCCTGAGATTTGGAAGAAAACACAGAGCAAATTTTCAGAAACAGTGATTGCATTCATGTGAAGAGTTAAAAATAAATGCATACATATGTTCTAAAGACAAGACGAATGGACTGAAGCTGTTAGGAAGGATAGGGACAGATATTTTGTTATAATAGGCTGCAGAGGTTCAGCATAACTTTAAGAAGAAAATAATTCTAATTCTTGCCAAGTTTGCCCTTGCTGCTGAGTAGCTGTTGTATTCCCAGGACTGTGCTAGTAGTAACACTGGCTGCTCTAACTCCATTAATTTCCCAGATTTACACCCAGCTGTAGAAGCTACAGTGGCCATTCTGAATGACTGCTTTTGCAAACAGAGGTGCTTTTGCTACTTGATACATCTCTTCATATTGGTATATCAGGACTGACCTTGGCAAGTATTGTAATCTTCCAGATTTTTCTCACCTGCCATCTGCCTTGGAAGCAGACTTATCTCAAATATCACTTCACAGCTGCAGATTTCTGGATGTCTCAATAATGATGAGCAGCTTCACTGAGTTGGAAAGTTAGCTGTTTTCAGTGCTTAGCTGGAGCTATTAAATTCTTTTATATAATGATAATTTCAAGTATGAATGATTTCAATATAAATTATTTCAGTTATATGTGCTTAATACTTGAAATCATTGTTCTGTAAAAGGTGTAGAGTTCAATCTAATAATATGTACACGTATGTATATAATTCCAGATAACTAAGGAGGTAAATCACATGTTCACATTAGTGTATAAATTACTGTAACTGAAACCTGTCTTGTAAAGAACAGCCCGAGATACCTCACAAGAGGTACTATACAGATGATGTTTTTCTGTTTTTGTCATAAGACTATGAAGATAAAAAAGTCAAGCACTTCAAAACTGGAAGATAACAAAGCTGAAAGCATGCTGGCCACAGCTTTTTCCATTAATAACCTGTCAGGGACTATGACACATCCTTTGCAAAATAATCTCAATTTTCACAAATTTAAAGTACCTGTTATCTGTATGTGTCTTGTTCTTATTAAAAACGAAGCATTCAAAATATTTTGTCTGATAAATTCTTAAAAAAAAAAATCTCTTAAGAAATGCTGATGCATTGCCTTGTGGAAGCAGAAAGTTTCTTCGGCTATTATTACTGTTGCTCTCTGTTGGTTTAGAGCTGTCTTTCACACACATTTTCTGTCACTAGGACAGGAGGCTGTGGTCCATCATGGAAGCATCAGTATAATTATGAAGCTAGTGAATGCTTTTGGGGATGTAATAATTGAATGTGGTGTTGTAGCAAAATCGACTATTTATTTACAATGTAATCAAGCAGAAATATTTGGCATATTTGATCTGGGTAAAAGTATCAGACTATGCTCTTGCTTAACTGGCACCTGGGCTTCTCTTTGAAATCTACTTGAAGTAGCTTTTTTGATACCTCTTATTTTACTTCCTAGATTGGAAGGATTAACGAAGTCTGACAGGGTTAATTTGTAAGCAGAAGACCCAATACTGCTGACACCAGTTGCAATGTTGAAAACTCCTATTTTTTAAATACTAAAAGCAAATACATGTTTGTGTTCTAAGTAGCATTTATCTTAGAAAAATACAGGAGAGGGAAAAAAAAAAAAAAAAAAAGGAAAGCAAGGATTCTGTGTCCAGGAAAGAAACAGCAAGTAAACCTCCATCTTGCATGAACCCTTGTAATGGCATTTGGCACTCTTCTAGAAATGGAAAAGTCAGTGTAGGAGAAAAGTGAACAGCTGTTTAGCTGCACAGCATAATGATAGTACTTTACGCTTTCTGTTTTTGCATGCATTTTAAAGAGATGTGGAGTTACTAATGCAAGCTGGGCACTTTATGCTTGCCTCAGTGAACTCACGGTGAATTTCAAACTGCAGAAAGTGGCAATTGCAAATAAATTGTAACTAAGAAAAACATTTTGTAAGATGAAATTTCACCTTGAATCAAAACACAATTATTACAGTACAAGAGCTTCTAGAGAGGTTTATCTACTTTGTGTGTATCTAGTTTTAAATGCTTTAAAATATCTTCAAAGATTTTCCTTAATCTAAATGTAGTTTACTCATAGCAAGTCATCTGAGACACGTATGAAGCCTATTCCACTTCAATTAGAGCAGCTGTGCAGCTGTGCGTATCTACTGTCTTAGTGTACAAATTAAGCAAGAGTTTTCTCAAAGATTGCAAAATATTTTAGTCAAGACTTTCGCTTGTTCTTTTTAACAGTTTCTGACCCCATTTGTGTTTTACCTGGTTCAGTATGTCCCACATCACTAAATCTTTCATCAGATTGATTTCTTCAGTATTAGACATCTCGGATAAAGCCTTTCCATTGTGATTACTGCCCACAGTGTATTTCATTATTTGAACTGCATTCACCTAAAATCTGCCTTGTTGTAATAGATATGTGTTAAAAATCCTACTCATCCCTGAACAACGTCTTGTAAATTAATCTTAACACCTACTAGCACCAATTTTATTGTTGTTAGAAAATACATGAACTAGATGTCAGATATGGATGAAGTCTGTGTTATTTCAAAATAAGGAAGGCCCAGTCAGATCCTAATGCCCCTGTGGTAAACTGTTCAACAGATAAAAGCATTTCATTACTTTCAGGTATTTCATTCAGATCCTTTTCACCAATCAAGAGCAGTGCTTATTTTGCATCATAAAATATCTTCCCCTGAAAAATTCTCCCATTTAAAATTCTTAGAGTGGCAATCTTTCTCTAAAATGGAGATGAATTTCATTCTGATGTAACAGTAACGACTATGAATATTTAAAATGTATTTCATATTTCATTTTGTATGAAACACATACAATATAAACATAATCTCAAATATGTATTTCTGATCCAGCTTTGGCTTTGGAATCCTATCTCAGTGTGGGAATTGAAATACCTGCGAAGTTGCATTTCCTGTCATATCTTTAGGGTTCCTATGTGTGTTTGAAATGTATATGTTTCCCAAATTGCATAAAAATACTCAGTTTGATCCATCTGTTTACCCCAAACAGACCTGAGCCTCTCAGCTTGCTTACAAGTCCAAATACCTGGACTATTCAGTTTGGCCTGCTTATGTTTTGTTTCCCTTCCTTGATTGGATGAGCTGTTTATTTAGAAACATTTCAAAGCAGATGACAGATGAGTACAGCTAGAAACAGTTGCATCCTTGCAGCATTTCTGGTGCCTTTGTTTTAGTAACAGTGACCTGCTCTCCCTAGCCAACAAAGGTGATTGGGGTTAGATAGAAATAGGTATTACCACACCTAAACCCGTGATTTGTGAATGTATTCACTGACAAAACTGTTCCTCTTACTGGATCTCTCAGCTGCCTTGTTACTTCTCTTTGAATCCTGAAATACAATTAAATCTGTGATTCAGTAGGTAGCTACAGAAGAGGTTTTATACATAAAGTAGAAATATTCTTTCTGTGGTAGCCCAGCCCATAGTCATACTTTAGGATTATATATGTGAGTCTAGACAAAGGTTGTAACAGTATCAGGATACAAGGAAAGAAATCCAGTAACATTTTTCCTTCTAAATTCTAAAAATTATTCTGTTACAGTGCATAATCCATTCAGGAATAGTAAAGGAGTGCCTTCCCAAATTTCTCTCAGGTAAAAGCTCAAAAGGGAATTGAATTTCCATGAAATATGCTTGCTGTTCTGGGAATTTGTTAAGCATATTTTTACTGAATAGGTATCTTTTTGAATGAATTTGAGTAACACAGAAAAATTTTGGCTTTGCTGTCTTCACTTAAGGCAATGATTTTTGTTTATATATATATATGTTACCAGACAGCATGTCATGAGGGGCTTCCCTGTGAATGGTAAAACCAGTACTGGTGGCAAGGCTTCAAGCTCAGTCTCTCTGCTGTTCAGTTCAATAGATATTTTTCCATGGATTTAATGAGGAAAAGATTGAGTCCTTATGATAAAGTAGGGAATAAAATGACAGAATAAAAATTACAGGGAATAAAAACATATCATTGACTTGTGTGGTCAGATCCTTGGTTTTGCAAGATGAAAGGAAGCTTAACAATGAGCATTTTGCCTTATTGAAAAGAATACCTTATAAAAGCAGAGTATCCTTGAGATAAAACTGAGGAATTTAATTTTCAGAAATTATTTTCATGGTATATGCCTCCCTATGTAGATAACTACCGCATCTGACAATTGAGCAAATAAGTCCAAAAGATCTTTTGCTAGCCATTGAGGTAAGTGAAGAAACTAGGGTCTAACTACTTTCAAGTGAATTTAGAGATGACTTACTTGAGAAAATAACAAAGCCAGGACCTTAGTGTTGTATTTTTGTTCGACCCGTGAGTTCAGGAGCTGTACATTTTGTGTCTCTTTTGGAGTTCAGTTTCCTCTAAAGTGCTAAAGGAAATAAAATGATTTAAGTTGTTCCTAGACCTTGCTGCTGTGCAGATTATTCTGTAAAAGAAAAAGTAGACGTCAGTAGCCCATACATCTTGCTTAGCCACAGAAAGCAGGTCACCATTAGGAAGACTTTCAGCAGGGTCTCAAATGGAAGAAGTAAACCAGATATGGAAGCATCATCTATTTCAGGAATTTTGCTTGAAAAAAAGCAGTGTGAATGGAAATACATGTTTTGCAAGAGTAGGATTTTCGGCCTGGGATCTTAGCATAGATAATATAGCAAATTTACCACTTCTAACACAACTTTGAATTAAAGATGTTTGACTTTCAATTTATGCAGTTAATATGGAGGAAGGAGTGGCATTGCGTTTACACATCAGAATTCACGTGTTCAACAGCAATCATATCCTTGAGTTCTACATTTGCATGCTATGTCAGTTAATTTTAAACCATATTAACTCCAGCAAAGTTAAATTGTATGAATTCCTTATAGTATGATTACTATGGTACCTATGAAGAACTCTGCCCAAACATAAAATATCAGGTATTATAGGATATGTTTTTGTGTGGGCAGTGATACCAGTTATTCTTGTTGCAGAACATTTTTTACTTGGTTTTGCTTTGAATTTAAAGTGAAAATTGTGATCTTAACTCTGAAGATACAATAATGCATTATCATCTCTTTCTTACTCAGCAAACAACATGGAAAAGGAAATATTGTAGCCTGTCCTGAACACCAACAGGAAAACATACATGAGGTTATACATGCTAATTTAATTGAACCCAGTACAATATGCTTTTCTCTAGTTTTCAAGAAGTTTGATTACCTGATACTAACTCAAGCTAAAAGAAGACAGGAGTGGGGAAAACACAATAAAGACGTACGTTTCATTGTGTGTGGCAATTCTTACATTCCATGTAATGTTATTCCTCAGAAAGGAGCAATGGAAGATGTTTGAAAGAAAGCTGTAAAATCCTACAGGGCACTTAGTTGTGTAATACTGTACCACAGGGAGAAATTTCTTTCTAACATACAATTTTCATCCTCTTGAATGTGACTGCAGATACTGTCCTTACTCATCTAAAGTGTCATAGCAGTACTTCCTAGGGATAAGTATAGTACTGTACAAACATTCACCTAGGGCTCCAACAGTTAATTACTATTGTCCGGAAGACTAAAGACCAGGATAAATGGGCATTCACCTCTTTGCCTACAGCAGCAGCTCTACATCTAGTACTGGTACTATGAGTCCCAGTGTAAATGAGTATTAGTGTCAGTACGTTATTTTTCTGTGTGCAACAGCTGTGAGTAATCTACTCCTAAAATCTGACCAAGAGCTAACAAAAATAAAGCTAAAACATCTGTGCCATCTTATGCACAGCTGTGTCTGTCTTTGTGGATATATCTGCATAGCATTTGGTATGATAGTTGCCCATTTTCTGTGCCCTATTTAAAAGGATATTAATTTGTAGGAGTCAACAGCACAATTAAAAGTAGAATTTGGAGAATTAGTTTATGTTTTATTACATCTTTTCTGTTCCCGATGATTCATCTCGCTCTTCCAGATTTCCATACTTCATTTATAGCAGAATACTTTCAGGCAACTTTGGCAGTAAGTAAAGAAGCCAAAGTGTTTGATAAGAGCAGCCTTGTGTGCCAGGGAAGCTGTCCTGTCACTCCCCCACTCCTTCTTCAGCTCAGAAAAATGTTACTCAGAAATTACTTCTATTGAGTCCTGTTCAGGCAAGCAGCTGAGCATACCTAAAAAGAACTTTGAGTATTCTTATTTCCTGTTGTGTTGCACCTGGGTCTATGTTTTGTTTACATCCATGCACCCAGTGATGTAAACTTCAGAGCACCTAGTCTGAATTCCCTTTTACTTGCACTGAATTTCAGATCCGAGCCTTGAATTTTTTAACACTGCTTCTTTATCACCACTTTTCAAGTAGTTTGAAATCCCCTTCAAAAGTTTCTGAGGGAACTTATTGAGGATATCAAATCCTGGTGTACCTCATGTTATTATTATGTCTATGGGCTAGTGTAAGATAGAGGCATAGCCATCGTAATAAACTTTGAGCAAGTGTCCCATTTTATATTCCACCTCCCTTTAAATTTTATTTAAAAGCACTCTTTTCTTTGATCACAGCATTTTTTCCCTGCTCAGTCACATATGATATGTGCATCTAACAATTCTCATTTTCTGATAGTATGAAGTAACGCCTACTTAATACCCAGATTAATTCTCCACATTAATCCTCTCAGCCATGTTAACACATGGAACCTCTGCCACTCGGGTCTCAGCCGTACAGCAGCAGAAACCGTAGAGCATATACGTTTGCCCAGCGGTCCCACATCCAAGGACCCAGGACAGAAAGCTTGTGCTGTGCCTCTTCTGCACACAGGGAGCTTTGAAACGCTGCAACACACTTTCCTGTCAGTCCTTGCTTTACCACCTAAAACACCAATTGAATGGAACCTCTGCCACTCGGCTCTCAGCCGTACAGCAGCAGAGCGAGTACAGAATGTACGTTTGCAATCTTCTCCCACATCCAAGGACCCAGGACAGAAAGCTGGTGCTGTGCCTCTTCTGCACACAGGGAGCTTTGAAATGCAGCAAC
>JAVHNF010069277.1:0-11110 GCA_034783455.1 Micropsitta finschii | reverse complement strand
AGTTGCCAAAGCCTGTGCAAACACAGAATTAGAATATATTGATTATAAACTTAATCCAAACCAAATTTATAGCTGAAAACAACAGATAAACTTCTGTTCTTGGTATTATTCCTCATGCATTTGGTTTGGTTCTAATTGTCCTTGTAAAAGTTGTCATGGCCAAATTTAATGGGAGTTACAGGGGGCGAGTGTGTCTTGTTTCAAATAGACCAGTTCTGATTTATACCAGTTATTACTACCTTGGTTTTTTTTTTAATGCATCTGCCAAGCTACATGCGTTAAACACATTTAATGTTCTTAATTATTGAGATTGGAGAACGTGATTGAAATTGTCTTTGAAAAAAGTATATTTAGGCCTTCTTCATTAGTTGCTAAAGTTCACACTTCCAGTTAATTTTCTTCACTGTTTACAGTATAGAAAGGATTGTGATCATATAATGAAGACTTCTGGATGACAGAAGAACAAACGAAAGATGTTAATCAAAGATTAAAGTACTATTAGAACAGAATCTTTGATAAAAACAAGAGTTTTTAGCTCAATTTCTGTTTAGTTGTCTAATGTTTACCTCCAAATTGCATCAATATTAACAGTTTTACAAGTTTCTGTGAAAAAATGAGGCATGTTTCATGAGGAAAGTGAAATAATATTTGAAATAATTAAATCGCTATAAGAAGGATCTCTTCATAGAGAGCTCAATCTGATTTTTCTGTCTCTATTTTAAGAAGTCTAATTTTTCAGGGGTTGAAATTTCAAGTTGCTGGAACACGATTTCAAGGTGGAGTAATATAAACCTGTTCCCCTTTTGGTGCAGAGTTTGTGTTGTTTGTAGTTTTTAATTTTTGATGAATTACGTACTAGCCCTTAATAAAAGATGTCATCTGTACATTGCGTTAGTTCCCAACAACTGTGTTATTTACTTCCACACTCAGAGAGAACTAGTTTGATGCTCAAATGATCTGAGAATACCAAAGATGGTTAACTTGTGGCAAGCACAGGGGATTTTTAACACATTACTCTTAGAAAGGGAAAAATAGAGTAAAACCTGTGTGAGTCTGCAGGGAGATAATGAACTGAAAAGCTATGGCTTCATTTGAGTAACAAAAATCAGAATGAAGACTGTTACAGAAATACAGAAGTAGATATACCTCATGAGACTACCTAATCAAACCTCTCATCCATGGCAGGATCAAATATGCTGAAATTAATCCAGGCTGATATTTATCTAGCTTGCTCCTAAAAACCTTTGAGGATGGAGATATATTGTACTGTTCAAGCAGTCTTTTCCATGGAATTTCTGTCATTTGCTATGAGAAAGGATGTCTTTTCTGCTCTGGTAGGCTAGCTGATGTTTTAAAGTCTTTTCTTCTGCAGACGTTAAGAGCAGAGAGTCACTGTATTCTTCTGGCATTGGAAACTCTCCATGATATCTACTTCCTTTATCTCTTTTGTAATCTCAAAAAACCTAATTCCTTCAGTCTCTGTATAGTTCATGCTTAAAAAAAGATTTAATGTTCTTTTGTTTTGTTTTTTTTAAATACCTCAAGTTTAGCCATATTTTCTTAAATTCTGATGCTCAAAACCAGGCGGAGTATTCCAGCTAAGTATTCTTCAGCAGTAGATAGATTACAGTAATTACCCTGAATGTATTACATATTCCATGAGCATGCCATGTTGAAGTATGTCTGATCATGATCTCGTTGCTCTGTATAAGTCATTGTTAGTTTGTATTTATTTAAGGAACTGCTCAACTTTTTATTTATGCCTTTCTGTTGCCTAGTAACTTATTCTGCATTTTTAGTCTCCATTTCATCTTCTGAAGTTGCTCTGTTTCCTTTATCTGGTTCATTTGGAGCTATCTCTTCAGCTCTCATCCTATCCCTTTGGCATTTTAATCTTTCCAAAGCTAGTGTTAAAGGTGACAGGTATGTCATCTATTCAGTCCTGCAAGATATTCTTTAAAACTCTGAATAGATGAAGATTCTAGGCCCGATACTGATTATTGCTCTGAGCAGAAGCATTAATTGATGTGTGCACATCATGATTGAGATTTTAGCTGGACTATGTTTTCTCAGCTTGCTTGTGAGAATGTTGTAGAGGACACTGTTAAGAAAATACCTCATTTCTAAGCTACCTAGACTAGATTATGAATCCAACAGGCAATATATCCTGGCAGTACGTTTCTACAACCTCAATCAATTTTTAAACTGTATGAAATGTTAGAAGGATAACTATGGCTAAGCAGCATGTGACTTATGCGTAAATATAGAACAGAACACAGGAAAAGCAACAACATAATTTATTTAGAAGGCAAGAAAATAAATTGCGGGAGTTTTTAAGAGTTAAAAGAATGGCTGTTGAGATTCCATCCTAAATGAGACCAAGGAAACACTGTTGCTGCATTGTTTAGATGGATTGTTGGTTTCCCCTGGTTCCGGCTGTGTCCTAGTATTCTGTGTTTAATGTTGTATCCCTGGAGATTTGTATACTTGACAAGCTCACAGAGGGTGCTAAGCTTCTTTCTTTGTCTGACTATGCAAGAAAATATATATCAAGTAGAAAGCCTTTTTTATTTGATAATGATATCCACCAAAAGATTTAGAGCTTACTTCCAAAATCATGTGTTCTTTCTTGAAATCAAAATGCTCAAAAGCAGAGAAAGGAAATATACCAAAAAAACAACCAACCAAACAAGCAAAACTCAGAAAACCCACCAAAACCAACCAAACAAAAACCCAAACAAACAAACAAACAAACAAAAACCCAAAAACACACGCAAAAAAAACCCCACCAAAACACACAAAAAAAAAACCCAAACCCACCAAACAAACAAACAAAACAAAAAAACCACAGCTTCCTTGTTTGATTTGTTCTTTGGGGTTTTGGGTGGTTCATCCAACAGTTAAATTGAGTCTGATCCGTCCGAGGACAAAAGAGGCAGGCTACCCCTTAAAAATCAGAGCACTATTCATCAAAGTTAATTTAATGAATGCAACAGACCTATGTGTAAAATTTAAGATATTTTAACGTCTCAAAGGCCCACCATGGCCTGAGTTTCCTTCAACATTGATACCTATCAGCAGAGGTTAGAATAAAATGCTATACAGGAAACAAATCCTCAAAAGCAAGAGCAAAGATCACCAGGGTGACTTTATGGTGACCATACAGTTTGTCCGTCTAAGCCCATATAAACCTATAAGGCTGTACTAGTTAGGCTGAGACTTATGTTACATCTAATTCAGAAAACTGGAGTTAAAGCATGAGGGAAAGTTCGGTTAAATAGCATGTTGGGTAATTAGCTTAAGATTCCTTCTCAAAAGAGATTTGGGACTAGGAAAGGGGACTGCCAGCTCATACAGTCTATAATTAGCAGTTACCTTTTCCTCTGGAAGACTATGAGAGACTCTGGTTTTTATCATACGAACTCCTATAGTATTATACTTTTAAAAGATACTGCAAATTTTTCTTAACTGTATTTGATATTATTTTTCTCATCCTCCCACTGTAGCTGCATTTGAGCGCTTAAGCTACTTGCCCAAATAAATGAGAATAAGGGTAAAAGAAAACAGTTCCATAAAAAGATCTGGAAGTCTCCTCATAGATATGGAATGCAAAATGCTGTAATGTTATATGAAGATTTTTCCACAGTTAATTTTGACTTTATTTAACAATATGAATTCCCACCAACCCACTTAGCCAGATCTTAAAACATACAATTGCATATAGGGAAGGCTTATTTTTCGTAGTGTTACCAGGCTCATGCTGGTTTTAAACCACAGGATGCATCAAGGAAGTAAAAAAATTATGACTGTTGCCCAGTTAGCTACCACACTATTATTTATAGGCTTATCTAGTGCTATTTACAGGATACAGAAGAGTTGGACAATAAAAAAGTGCAACTGTGATTACCTTACACCATGAAATACACCATGTCAGCCTGTTGCAGCCTAAAGCAGTGTGAATCTCAGGCATCATCAATTCCTCTCTAAATATTTCTTTTCTTCTTAGAATAAGGCACTGATGATGGATAATTTATATTCTGCTTTCATTTTTTATCTTTTACTGGCTTCAGATTTTAAGTATGATAATCATGTTCCACAAATCATTGATGGAGTTCAGGATTTGTTCTTAAATACAGTATCCATATGCTTTCAAAGAATCAAATTGGAGCAATTACCTTGCAGTCCATGGTTTATAAGATTTAGGGTAGTATTTGTAAATGGCTTATGCAAAATTAATCATACCTTGCAAACGGCATGAGGGGAATTGTTCACAGCAATGCAACATAATCCAGTGGATGAAGCATTAGTCTAAGGCAAGAGAACAAGACTGGTGCAAAATGCTTCTTGCTATTCCTCTTCTGCAGGCTATCATATAAACACTGTCATGTCCCCAAGTTGTTCTTTTTTTAGCCATCTCTTGCATTATATGGGTTTTGGAGAAGGAATTGTCATATAACATATTAAAGGCACCTCAGGCAGGTGCAGTGTTATAGCTAAGGGGATGTATAAACTCATGATTGGGATAGCTCACTGGAAGTGAATGGCAATTCAATGCAAATAAGTGGAAGCAATAGGATGGTTGCAGTCTTTTGATTACACACCAATGAAGAATGCTGCTGTGAAACACCATAGCAGCTTGATTCTCTAGTAGCAACAGGGGATAGAGTATTCTCAAATTGCAAATGTGAGTAATAAGTAGGCACAGTCTCAGAAAAAGGGTCATGTATAATTTTGACCTTAACTCTGATATTTTCTGCCACTCTGCTGGTATCACATCCATTTCCCTGAGATTCAGTTTTACCAGCTAGTCTTCAGCGATGTGCTTCACTCTTGACCATGTGCTCTGTAAGATACTTGGCAGCATTTTCTGGGTTAGATGGAAAAAGGGGCTACGCAGCTGCTTTTCAGCAGTATGCAGAGATCATGAATAGCTTTGCATCCTCACTTTACCTTTTAGTACCCAGATATTCATTCGTATTTGTCAATAGTGAGGAAAAAGCAGAAATCTTGTAGCATTTTATGTAATAAAATTCTTAGGAACAGCTGACAGATCTCTTTGGCAATAGTAAATACAAAATGATCAGAGTCTTTTAAAGAGCAGCCCTGTTTCCTCCCAATATACAGTTTATATTTGGAAATGCTGGGCTGGTGAAGGTGTTCCTTAATTTGGGACTGACATTATCATCCTTAGAAAATACTAAAAACACTTCTTGTGCAAGAAATGCCATTAATTCAACCCTCAAAATGCTTGAAAGGGTCTTTTTTAGGCACTGCCAAATCTAGGACATTAAAAATCATCAACTCCTTTCTAGAAAAGATTGCTTCTTAATTGACAACAGTGAAAACAGTTGAAAGATTTGATGTTAGTACAGGCATCTGTCTTCATCTGTGATGTCTTATCCTTGTCTAAAAATTTGCAAAAGGATAAAATAATTGTCTTAATATGCAGTGTTCATAAACTATTCAGCAGTTTATTTCTTTACAATTCTGGGTTTGACTCTGTGAGAGAAAAGTTTGAGTCCAACACCATTTTAGGTTAGACACATTTTCCTTGTATAAAGACTTGTCTGGCAAAGCCTTACAGTGTGAGTAACTTCTTTTATGGAAAGTGCTTCTCTTGTGCTTGAAATAATTCGTGGCTGCTCATGTTTGTGCTAATAGATTTAGGAAGAAATAACTAACTTATGAAGTATTACCTAATATCTGTTTCACTGGGAATAAAAAATAAGTATTTTTTGTGAGCAAATTGGGTAATTAAATATGCAGAAAGGTCACAGAGGTTTACCTAATCTGCATATGTAGGTGCACATTCTAAATTTATATGTACGTGCACATTTAGACTAGATTGTTTAAATAGTGCTTGCCCATGTTTATAACAAATGCATACAAACATGTTTCAGGAAAATGTCCCTGAGGCATGAATATATATTTGTATATTTTCAAATTTTTAATGAAGAGAATTGTGCAGACTGTGAAATGAAAGACCTGAATATTAAAATAATAAATGCTGAACATAAGTGAATTCTTAATAGGTTCCACCTCCCATTGATAAATTGGCTTCTGTACTTTTTGTTTGTTCTTGCTTAGGTTACAAATTACACTGTTTGAGATACGAGTATCTTAGTTCTTCTGTTTGATCATTGAATAGCAGAGATAACCAGGGAAATAAAGATTCAGTGTTGTCAGGGCTGGAAAATTATTTTCTGATTTTTAATGTGTGCTTCCACGCTTTTCATTGAAAGAGAATTCCGTATTCTTTGTATGATATTTCTACTGTGAAAATCGAGTATCCTTTTGGGATAAATGTGTCAACAAAAAGGCACATCACAAAAATAAATGGAATAATTGCAAGCAAACAGTTTTCAGCTTGTGTTCTCAGAACTCTTTTATTTTTATTGATGTTTCACACACTCTGGGAATCTTTCTTGGTAATGTAATCTTGCTAGCAGTTTGGTTCTTCTCTGACCTTTGCATTCAGAAACATTTGTTGATGTGATATTGCATGCAGGGTTTTTTTCTCCTAAGGTGTTGCAGGAAATTCTGATCAGGGACAGTTTCACTGAAGTGTAAAATGGCTCTGCACAAGACTACAAGTTTAAAGGAGGCACACGGGTAATACATCCTTCACATTTTCCGTACAACTACCTCAGCTTTATTATTCTGGAACTTTTGTATCTGTCTACCACTGTAAATTAAGACATATAATAGCAACAAGGATGCACCATCAAAGAAAGGACATTTGGGTTTAGTTTATCTCCAAGGCAGTCTAGTCAAGTGGACTTGACTGCCTTGCTACCACATCTTTCATGTTCGGATCAGTGTATCTGTATTCTAGATCCTTAAAGCCAGTTTGCCTTATATCACCAGAAAATCTTGAAGCTGATTTTACTTGCTCTTTGTTGACTGCTAGGTGTGAAAAGATAAGCTCAGTTCTTGTCAGAAACAAGGAATAGCTAACCTGGTTGCTCTTATACCTCACCTGTGGGCTTGAGGGCTCCAGGGAGGTTTTAGCACAACTTGGATTTTGGTGGCTTCTTTGCCCTATGTCACTTTTCCAGGTCTGTCTGCATATTGGGGCTGCAGCATCCTCACTTTTTTTGACTTGAGACTGGAGCCGAGCTGTCCAGCTGCCTCTTCCATTTCAGTTGAGGTAGTGCATCAGCTCTCTGACTGTTTTGGTTTTTTTTCCTTTAACCTTACTTTTCTGGCAACCTGGTCTGAGCTATTTACTAGTAATGCCACCTTAGCGTATAAATCACTTTATTGTTTCTAGGTCATTTCATGCAAAATGCCAAACAGTAAAAAAAAGGGGTCTTGAAACCGATTGTGTAGCTCTGGCATTTAAGTAGAAAAACTCTTTCTTCATGTCAGAATGATTCAGAGCTTTTCCCTCTATTAAAAAATAAATAATATCCTCTTGACAGCTGCAATGGCTCCTCACATGACAAGTGTACTTTAATTAATTAGAATCAAGAAGCTATTCTAGCAGAGGAAACAAAAAAGGGTGAGTTAGCACTTTGCCTAGTTATCTTTAGCAAGTGTTTCCCAATACAAAGCTTTGAGAATAAACTGTCATAAGTAAAAGTTTAAAAACCTTACTAACAAGGATAGTCAAGCTTTATAATGACAAAGTCTTTGCAAAGTCACTGCGCAAAATTACGATTATGATTAATTTCCTTAGGGGCTGCATGACCGACAGCAACTGAAGCTGGCTATCACACAGCTGTAAATTGAGATGTGGTTAAGTTGCACTGTTTGCTAACCAGAGGCTAAAAATGCAGATTGGCATGCTGAACTGCACAGGACATACTGTATTTTTTTAAGTGTTTTGTGTTACCAAACTAGACTAACAGGGCAGCATTAAATCTTCAGTGCTTTTGCCCCAGACTGTTTCTGGCCTTTTGCTGTGTTCTCTAGTACATTTGACATTCCAGAGGAAGATGCAAAGCAGCACAGCAAATATTTTCAAGGTTTTCTGTAAGGAAAATAATACAAGTCATCCTGAGTCCAAGTTGATGTTGTGTTCTGCCATTTGTATTTGTTGTCTCAGTAGCATAAAATAGGCAGCCAAGTGGTTAAGTTAGACTTTTCAGTTTCTTCTTTCATGTAAGGGCAGCCTAGACCTAACAGTCCTTTTTAGCCTCCTCTTGTCAAGCTACTATCAGAAAAGATAAGGCCAGAATGCATCTATCAAGATGCAAGTGTCAAGAACTTCCCAGCTCTCTTCTGAGGCACTCAGCATTTGGTGTTCTGAAAAAGCTTCTTTAATATATGCCTTTAAGAACAGACCTGAAGCACCCTGCACACCATAAAAGCACGTCCCTTCTTCACAATTTTATTTCTTGGGCTAGAGAATCCAGGGTAGGATTTTCTAAAGATGTCTAACATAACACGTAATGAAAACGTCCAAGATTTTGAAATGATGTCTGAATCTTCATATGAGCTCTATAGAATGAAAAGCCTTCTTTTAGAGTGTTTAGGGACAAGCCCATCTGCAACAAGGAGTTAAGTTGCGTAAAACAAAGACCTTTTCTTAAATAGGGTGCAAGAAATAAAACCTAAGGAAGAGTTCCATTTCACAGCTGTAAAACACCTCTCTATCATCTGTCATACATTCGTTGTAAGCTAGAAAAATGTTATAATGATTTTTTTTTTTGAAGGTAGGCTTCTTTTGTTCGTCTTTAAAAGAATATAGTAATTTTGGAGCCCAATGATTAACTTTCAGTGGGATTTTGATCATAAATGACTTGAACCTTTTTGAAAATCCCATTCTCAGTCATTGCTGTGGCTGTGCTGCCATTGTAGCTAGTCCTCTGTCTGGTCTTTGCAGCATCAGGTGCCTTCACGCAGAGGAAGCAGCCTGCTTGACAAAGAGGTGTCAAACCACAGCAGGATGGCTGGCCTGTTGTGGAACAGCAGCTGTCAGAAGAAAAGAAAAAGAGTTTGAGTCTTTCTTCCCATTATCACAGGTGACAGCTGAGGGAAATAGAGATAGATTTTAATTCTGGAAACAGGTTTTAGTTTAGAAACACAATTGTTTTCTTTTTTTCCCTACTGTATTCTCTGCCAAAAATGTTACGGCCACCCCATGGAATAAAACACTGTCAGACTTTCTAATTTTTCTTTATGTATATAAACTTTATCAAAATATTATATTTTTTCTGAAGACTTTTGTCTCCAGTTAGTTTTTATAATAAATTTATTGTAAAGACCAGTGTGCACACTGCTAGTATTTTTATTCTAATTCCTTCTCTTTAGGATGTAACCCCAGCAGAAAAAAGGTTTTACAGGGAAGTTGTGTACTGTAAAAATATTTCAACTGTTATCAGCCCATAATGAGAGTTACAAATTTCCATCAGTAATAAATCTCTGACATTTTTCCTTCAGTAACCGCCTACTGATAATTTCTGTTCAGACAATAAAATGGAGACTGAGGTGCTTTTGAAATTTCTCCCAGAAGTGAAACATTCAAGCTGACTTGCATGGCTAATTGAGGCAAAAAAAAACAAGCCTAAGCTTAGTTAACTGAAAGGCACGACTAAGCAATTGCTCACACTGTATAATACTGTTTCCATGCAGCCACCCACACGTTTTACTTATCCCAAAGACAATCATAATGCTGTTCTGTCTCCTTTTGAAATGAATAGAGAGAGACCTTTTAGAACTATGACTTTGTGGTACCCACCCCATCAGGAAATAATATGCTGCTCAAGAAAAACTTATTTCAAGATCCTTGAAATGCAGCCGAATTGTGATGGAGGGGAACAGTTATTTCTTATGTAATACTACAGTAGTTATGGTTAATTATTTTTGATACTAACTACTTGTTAAGCAGAAAGTGAACGGCCAGAGTGTTTTTAATTCTTGTCACAGTTTAAGTAGCTCTTTAATAAGTGATGTAGCTCTCCCTTGTACCGGATGGTCACTCTGATAATATTTTTTTGACCTAACTTGCTACTGGGAGATGAATTAAGATAGGGAAGTGAGAAGTCAGCCATGATTTAAAAAATCTGTTTGTTCTTCCTTGCACAGAATTAAATGAGGAACAAGTACTGAAAGTAGTGGGTGTTACATAAGGATCAACTGGTTGTAAATGAAAGAAGAATCAGGCCACAGGGATTTAACTGGAATCCGTGCACTTCACAATGGGTCTGTGTGAAATTTTGTTGGAAATTGTAGGCATCCTGCTTGAAAAGCTATTTCCTGTAATAGCCTTTTAAGGGCTGTGTCATGACGCTACCTGCAATGAGTACTGTAGTCTCTGATAAATAGAAATTTATCCTAGGATGGTGATTTACAGTCTTGACAGAACTCAGTGTGATGTATATTAACCTGAATATCCATTAACCACCTTCCTGCCTCAAAAAGGCCTGATTTTAAGAGCTTCCTTAACTCTCACTGGTTTTGTAGTATGTGATAGAATGATAGAAATTAGCACAACTGCTAGCAGATGTTAATCATGTAGCTTAATGCACTGCTGGAGGGCATTCGCATTATGGTGGTGAGCATAGTGTAAGTACCTGTACAAAACAGATTTGACCATGTTGCCCTCTGTGTTTTCAACAGATGCCATGCTCTCCACTCCAGAGAACCTGCTTGCAATGAAGCCATCAACTACTTTTTCCTGGCTTGGTGTCAGTGTTTTACTCTATCCTAACTTCATATAAACTTTTGCCTGGTTTTCTCTTTCTGAGCTTCTTTTTCCCCTTCCTTGGCACCTTTATTCTCTAGCTCTCATGGGAGCACTCTGTTGGCTCTTCTATCACTCCCTCCATTTCTTTAGTGGCTGTTCTTGAAGATTTTCCCACAGAAGTCTTCTTCCTTGGCATGCTTTCAGATTTTGCTCTCAATGACTTTTCTTGCCTTATTTTCTATTTTCACCTGTGGGGGTCTTTGCTAATTACTTCCATACCTGCTTCTTCATTCTAAATCTGTCTCCTATGGGAGAAGCCCACAGTGACCTCCTAGCTGACCTGAGAATTTTCTGTTTTCTCATGTATTACATAGGTCCAAAGTAATTCAGATTCTTGCTTTCCCAATTGCCTACCCGGTGTTTATTCGCCAGTTTTGCTGACAATGCTTCCACTCCAACACCCTGGGCTTGAATCAG
>JAVHNF010069274.1:51473-63532 GCA_034783455.1 Micropsitta finschii | reverse complement strand
GTCTTCTGCCCCAGTGAATTTGACTCAAATTTCATCTTTGACCTGCTTTTACCCTTGCTACCATACATGCTGCCCTCAGCTTTTACAGGTTAAATGTGAATACTCGAGTGGGTTTATTAGTTACCTCTAACAATTTTCAGGTGTTAAGGTACCTTATTGTGTCCTCGGCTGGATTTGAGCAGTAGTTCAAAACCACGCTGAAGAGCTGTGCTAGTCTCTCAAGGCAAAAGCTGCTGGGGATGGTGATACCAGTGCAGAAGTGAACTGCAGGAGAAAGGGAATTACAGTGTCCTATGTTAAGACCAAGCTCTATTTAGGTTGGGATGTACAGAATAGACGATGCCAGATGGGTGTCTGGGTGATTTCTTTCTCTGATGGGTGTGCTTTCTGGGGCAAATACATCTCTCTGGCTCAAGATGGTGCTGGTAGAGTTACGATGGGGTTGATTGTAGAGCAGGTTTTTGCTTATGCCATCTAATGAGCAGCAGGGAGTAGAAAACACCAGGTATTTTCAGAGGTGTTGGTCAGGAAAATACCACTGTGTGGGAGCTGAGAACTTTAAGAAGAATTATTTGATACCCACCTGAGGAAGCAACTAAGAAATTAGAGCTCTGTGATGCATTTCAACCAAATATTTGAAAACTAGGAAGCGTGAAACCATAGCAATAGAAAGCACCACTAACCTTTGAAAATGGTGTCCAGCAATTCTCTGCAGTAAATAGAGCACAATGTCAACCGAGCTTTTACATCCCAAATATTCCCCCCTCACAGCCAAACGGCTTTCAGCATGGGCAGGACTGTGTCTCCAACCTGCATCCTCTGCTGCAGTCCCGCTATAAGTTTGTGTTAAGCAAATCAGTGATGCTGGGCCAAATTAAAGTTCAGCAAAACGAAAAAGGGCTATAATTCAGAGGCAGCTCTTGTTAGAGTGCTGTCCAAAGCAATATAATATTGAATGATTCTCCAGATTTCATTACCAGTGGAATATCCTGCCCAGTTTATAAATCTAACTTGATTATTAATGTTTTTATTGTTCTCCATTAGCTTCTCTAACAAAGAGAGCATAAAACATCAGATGGAAGGGAGCTTGACTGGAGTGTTTCCTTTGAATTTTAGTGCATTTCTTTTGAGATTTACTACTTTGCATTTTGCTCTGCTGCCTTTACGGTAAACCCCCAACCCCTCCTCACTGCATTCACAAATTGCATCTTTTTATGGCTGTTGAGTTTGAGCATCTCAGGGGGTGGAAAGCAACAAAAACTTTATATACGTTAGTAGTAACTGAGTAGTAAGTGCTCTCACTTCACTGGGCTTTGAACCAAGTCTGAAGGAAGGTCTGCCTTCAAGTTCAGAAGAGCCAGCTGGAGTCTGTGCACTGAAGGTGCTGACTTGCAGACCTGCTGGTTTGCACAGGAGCTGGCTGTCAAGGGGAGATGCTTTGCCTGAAGGAGATGCTTTTCCCTGGTGCTGAGTGGTGGTAGCATCACTGAGGTCACCATAGGCTCTGGTATCAGTGCCCAAGGGATGCAAGAGTGCCAGGAAAGTTTGGCTGCAAGAGTATGGGTGCAAACACCAGACTCTGAGCTGCTCTTTCTTGACTGTGTGGTCAGGGGTGATGAGGAAGTGTGCCCTCCAGGCGTTTCTTCAGCTGAGGCTTGCTGGGCATTCCTGGGGGCTTGCGTATGACTGATGCCTCTCGCATCCTCCTGCTCACAAAGCCCGTCTGTGTTGTTCCCAGAGAAGTTGCTCCCAGGGGATGGAGGCATTTGCATTCATCGATGGAGACCATGGACCCACATCCCCCTCTGCGTCCCAAGCGGCTCTTTGTTCAGGGCAGGGCCCTCGCCTTTGTGGCAGCTTCTCATTTGAATGACAAGGATACACTTGAGGGGAGAGCCTGGGTGGCACAGAGCCCTGTGATGCTGTGCCCCCCCCGACCGGCTGTGGTGGGCCAGGGCGACAGACAGAGGTTCCTCTGTGTCCCCACATCAGGCAATGGAGGGTGGGAGGAGCAGCAGTTTCCTATGGATCTGCCCCATGTCTCCCAGGTGACAAATTCCAAAGTAAAAGCCAGCCCATGGCTGGGGGACGGACTCCTCCTTGCTGTTTCTGGGGTGCTTTTCCTGCTTGCAGAGGGTAGGAGCATCCTGCTGCTGCAGGTAGCAGATGCCCACATGCAGCTGCACATTCCAGTCCAGCCACCTCCTGTTCCCACCTGCTCCGGGATCCGCCAGGATCTCTCCTATGTTGCTGTCTTTAAGCACCTGGGATCAGGCACTGTGTCCCTGAGATGCGGCTTACCTCCTGGTGCAAGGCTTTGGATAATTGGCCCTCTGAAAGTAAAATCCTTTTATGTGAATAGCCTGTTCTCTCTATCAGGGAAAAATACCAGACTCGTAACCTTCTGTTTCTGCTAATGGGGAAATTAAAAATAGATAATCCCAGTTGGAGCTTCATTCAGCCTTCTAGAACGGCAAGTCTTGCAGGGCAAAATGCTCACTGGATTCCTTAAACAATGTCTTCTGGCCAGCAGCATCAGAGAGGGGAGCTTTGCTTGGCCCCTCTGATACTGAAGCACTTCATTTCATTCCTCTGCAGAGCAGTAGCCATTCCAGGTCCACAAATTCCCTCCAAGAAAGTTAAGCTACCCTGTTAAAAAGAACACAAATGTGCTGCTGGTTACATTTTAAGGTACCTCATGAAGCCAAAGTACAATAAAAACTAAATTGGCTTGACAAAAGGCTGGCTGGAAGCTTTCACATAGACAGGCTTCTGCAAAAGCATTTAATCAGGTATTAAAGCCTTGGCTGGTTTGAACTGCCACTTCCCTTTCAGATTTGAGCACCCCAGACCTCCAGATACAGTAATGCAATCTCCTCCTGGGCTTGGCTGCTTTTGTGGGCCCAGCCATGTGAATTACCCAGTGTAGTTAAGCTAAATTACCTGCTTTAATGAGACTCTGCCTTCAGGAAGGGTTCAGAGCAGGTGGATGAAATCCTGCTGTTGCTGGGGACTTCCCCATGCTTGGCACTGGGAACAGATAGGTGAGCTCCTACCTTGGCCATGCTCTTCCTTGGGTGCTGCAATGAAGTTCTGAGGTGTAGAAGAAGCTCCTGGCTGGTACTGGCTGGTAGGACCCTCCCCCAGTTAGACCACACCATCCCTGGTGGCAGTGTGTGATGGAACCGTACCTCAGTACCCTCCTTTTGCCCCTAAAGCACCTGGGGCTCTCCTGAGGGAGGTTGCTGCCTGTGTGTGCCTACGTGGCTCTGCCTGTGAGGCTTCATTGCCCTCCCTCCTCAAAACCTGCAAAGAGGCAATGAGAAGAGCAGTGCGTCCCCATCCCGTGCTGGCATCCCATGGGGCTCTCCCGGTTTGGTGTCAGGGTGTGACTCACCAGTGGGACCACGTGCATTGACCCCACTGAGGACACGGGTGATGTCATCACCAAACAGGGGGGGTTTGGATGTCAGTAGCACCCTGTTTTGTCCCTGCAGGTTCATTAGTGCCAGTGACAGCTCGCTCTGGCTCGTGGCCGCAGCCGCACGCTGATTCCTCATTGCTTACTCATTGGCGAAAGTGCTGCAGGAATGGGCTGAGTGGCTCCGTGAAAGGTCAGGCTGCGGCTGAGAGAGACTATTTCTGGATGTTCGGAGAGCAGGCATGGCCCCTGCATGGGTCTTGGGTCCTCTCATCCTGGAGATGACGATGTGGGAGGGAAAAGCTCTTGTGTTTCGGGTGCAAATCACTGCCTGGGGTAAACCTGGACCAGTGCGTTGTTGCTCTTTAAAGTGTCTTGTTCAGAGTAGAGCTGCACTTGAAAGCCAAGGATTTGCTTTCAAAATAACCCGAGATCTGACAGCAACAGTTCTCAAAATGCTTTCTTTAATCAAAATCACTTTAAATGGGTAGATTTGAGAGTTTCAGCAGCTCTCACTGCTCTGTGTGTGCAGCTGCGTCTTCTTTGTCCTGGATTTTTATGAGGATTGTCTCTGATTTCTGGGTCAGAGAATTAAGAGATTTGATGTTATATTAAAAAAAGCCACACCAAGCCACATACGCAAAGTTAAATCCAGCGCAAAACAAAGCAGATGTGCGGGGGCTGAGGGGAAGAAGCTGCTGAAAGACCAGAGAGTTTTAGATGAGTTCAATGAGAAACTGCCTTTGACAACGGGTTTGTTCAGAGCAAAGTCCTGCTGTAACTGACATGGAGTAAATGCTGATGTCTGCTGAAGAGTGTGGTCTTCAGATGGGACTCTGGCAGTTTGATTGGCACGATGATTTAATAGCAAAGAACTTGATTAAATCTGAGGAATTTTCTGCATCAGAATAAACCATGCGCACAGGAAATCATTCTTCCAAGAAATCTGGAGATGATCTACAGGTCCTGGCGAGAAGGGTCTAAATGCAGTGATTGGGAGAGCGGCAGCATGTTCGGGATTTCTTTAATATTGGTTTTCCAAGAGGGAGTTCCTGCCTGTTGACTGTCAGTGGCCAGGCCGAGTTCCTCACGCTGCCTGACATATTATTTCATCCTGCCAATATTGATCTTTTGGGTGGACAAAGGCAATTTTACCTGTGTCATAAGGTCCTTGCTTGAAGGTGATGGACATGTTTGGATTGTATCGTCTTGTCATTTAACAAACCCCGACTGGCACCTCCTGTGGTTCAGCTCCTGGCTGCTGAAGATCACCCGACAGCCCAGGCACTGCATGGGGTTACTCTGCAATTCAAGTGTGTCCCATGCAGCCTGCTACAAACATCCCTTTTTAAGGATGCAGCACAAACGTTTTCCTCATCCAAAGTACAAGTGGGAGATAAGAGATCTGGAATGCTTCATCCACAGGTTTGCCTTCATTTGCAGAGGTTGTCCTACATCATGGTGGAGGCATTTAATACCCATACAGCTTCCATAGGGCTCCCATCCCAAACCACCTGGCTCTGGATTTTAACACTTCCTAACAAATACTCCTTGCTGGAGATGGCAAGGTACCAAGATTGAAAGGAAACTTCATGGACTGTTGGCTGACTTTGGGGATCTCACTGTCCAAGGCTTTCTGAGTTTGAGGAAGCAGAGAGCGGTGACGGGACCAAGTGAGTGGCTGAACCCTGGAGGGACCCGAATGAGACAAAAAGATGGAAAAGACCAGTATGCAAGGAAGGGGTTCCCATGGGATCCCTTTGGGGAGGAAGCCCTGGAAACACTCATCTGAGGAAGCATGCACTCAATTGCCAGCTGTAGACTTTCCAAAGTACTCTGAGTTCCAGGCTACATGGCTTGTTCTCAGGCTTGTACTGGCTATGTGTTGGTCAGCCCTTCATGAAGATTTGCTTTCTCAATGAGATGTTGTCACATGCAGAAGAGCTACTGCTGATACTGTGGCTGCAGCACATCTCAGGAGATGGATTTTCATGCTTCCCTTAAAGTTGAAGCTGTGACCCCTGGTGCCCTGATCAGCTGGGTGGCTCTGCTGGGCTTCTCCACAGCCACCCAAAGCCTTACCAAAAGCTTGCTGAAGGGTGTAACACAAGAAGCTGCTCCTTTTGTCTTACTGTAGCTCCTGGGAAAGTTACAGGATCCCAAGGAAAGCACAAGGAGCAAAATGATACCATGACTGCTAAAGACAACCCCACCATGACTCCAGACCTAATTACCTGTGAGCTCTGGAGCTGATGAATTCAGCCTTTGGGAAAGGGTGACAGGTCTCGTTTGTCACTGAGCAAGAGCCAACCAAAGCTGTCTGTCCTGTTTTTCTTGAGACCAACATGTGGGATGTCCTCCGGAGATATTGCATCCGCTCAATATTAGTTATGTCCTAGCTGGTGCTTGGCGGAGGCTGCACCTTCGACAAGGCATGAGGTGGGGAGCATGGGGAGCTCCCACCAGCCAGTAGGCTTGTTCCCACCTTGTTATTTGTGTTTATGTTGTCATTGCTGTTCCTTTTTCACGCTCATAGTGTCCCTCTGGCACACCTGCCAACAGAAGGGCAGTCAGCGATGTGCTGAGAAGCATCTTTGCTCCTTTGATAAATTCTCTGCATTAAATTGACTTTTGTTTTTCTTGTTTGTTCTCCATTTTGTTGCTGCTCAGCCAATTCCCTGTTGCTCTGCACCAAGCCATGCTGTCTCTACCTTTGCATCCCTTGTGTCAGAGATGTGTTTTTGTTCAAAGACAAGAGGAAATTGGGTTCACAAAAGGGAAATCCCTCATAGACATGCCTGTGAAATCGCAATGTGTTTTATATAAAGGCTCAGCTAGAGGTAGGTAGTTTGAGACTTTTGCCACCTTTTGTTTATGATACAGATATGCATCCTTCAAGTCTGATCAATGAGACTCTGAAATGAGGAATAATCTTGCATGGCCTCAGCCGGCACTGAAGTGCACAGCAATCCAGTTCTTCCTCCTGGGCTGGATGCATGTCATATTTCATGACAGAATGACAATCCCATCAGACAATCTGTTGCTGTTTTAGCATTTCTAATACACCTCGTGCTTTGGTACATACTCAGTGTCCAGTAAGATCAAGACAATCTAGAGGAAATCAGCTGTCACATTCCAGGGTCCCATGTGGGCAGTGCATAGGGCAGCAGTGATCTGAGCAGTCTTCTACAGGCTCACCTGGGTTAAAAAGCTCAGTCCAGAAGAATCTAAAATTATCTTTCTCTGCCTAAAACCTGGAGGAGCAAATGCCTGTTCTGCTGGGCTCTGGGGCATGAGATGCAGTGGTTGGCCGAACAACTGCATCACTTACTGGAAAGGTGACCTGAGCTCTGAGCACCAGGTTTCCAATAGTAGTGGAGGAAGAAGTATTTGCTCAGAGTTGTGGTATGAATGCGAGTGCACACACTTCTGTTACTGGGGGGTTTACTTTCACTGGTCTATCTCTTTCCAGCTAGGTCTTCCCCTGCATCAGGGTTTCCCATAAGCCCATCAGTGCTGTTTCTCAAGAGGAGCAGCTCCTGAGGGTTCATGCTCCCTTGCTTGGGCTGTGCATAGGGATGCAGAAGTTGGAGGAGATGGGTGGTGGTGGGTGCCCCTCTGGACGCACAGAGAAGACCCGTTCCGTTCCCCACAGCCTGTCAGCGTTAGCAGAGCAGTTAAACAAAATCGCCTTTCTGAGCAAGAGGGATTTCTCCCTGCAGTAGCAAACACCCCGGTGAGACAGGGCTCCTGAACTGACACCTCCTCACTCCCAGCCTCTGCAGGGAGCTCTCCGGGCAGATGCGCATCAACCGCTTTCCTCCTGCAGACAGAACCCCAGGGACAGATCCTGTCCCTGAGCCTCCCCGAGTCTCCCTGTGCCCCTGCTCCTGCCTCTGGGTGCCGGGAAGCGGAGTCGGGCAGGGGCCGGTGCGGGGCGGGCGCTGCTCGGGCACACCGGTTGTGCCCGTCGGTGTCGTGCCGGTGCCCTCTTGTGGAAACTGGGAAAACATCCTGGAAAATTGGTTGGTGCTGGGCTGGGAGCAGAGGTTGGAAACCCGCCCATGGGGTGCTGGGCTCTCCCATCGAGTCTGCGCCCCCAAACTGCTGCCCGAGTCCTTTTTCTATTGCTGTTATCAATAGCGGGTGAGGAAAACGGTGTTAACTTAGGCTGGGAGGCAGAGACTCCATTCAAACCCCGCCCCATGGTGCAGACCTTTGGTCCCTAAATCCCTGAGTGGTGACAGCAGTGCATGCTTTAAGTGGACAAGGTTTTCAAAGCACTTTCTGTGCCTCCTTGCTCTTGTCTGCAGTAACTGCCGTTTACCTCTCAGCAAATAGCTTTATGAGCAAACTTTGACTTTCTTCTTGGAATAGTGTACCACAGAGATGAGCCCGATGGGCTTCCTGCATCCAGAAAGCAGGCACAGACCAGCCACTGCCTGTGCTCTGCTGCTGTCCCCAGGAAGGTGTTAATCTGCTTCAGCCACCCCCTGAAAACATCAGGAGGTGAGCAAGCCTGTGGGACAGCAGTGCCAATGCACCGGCTCTCTCCTCCGCAGCCCAACACCACCCCTTCATCCCACTTGGGCAGCTCTGGCTGCAAAGGGTGATGATTAATACCTGCCCTGGAGCAAACCTGCTGCTGCCCAGCATCTTCTGACCCTGCCAATTGCCTCGCTTCCAGGCTGCTCTGCAAGAGGTGGCAGAAATCGCAGTCAGTCTGCTTTCCATCCTCTGTTCTGGTTTCCCAGCCCTGTGGGACCCTGGTGAGCCACGTGCCTGTCTCCCATCTCCACTGCAGGAACAGCTCAGGCAGGGGATCTAGCTCTGTTGTTCAGGAAGCCCAAGTCCCACAGCTTCCCTGAGTTAAAGTGCTCCCTATCTTCTCCAGAATGAGGGGGCAGAGGGGATTGCTCCATTGAGATAATCCACATGCCTCCATTTTTTCAAGTGCATACAGGTTTCTATCTACACCATTGTGGAGGAGAAACTTGTTCCTGGGGAGGGGGGCCACACACCATGGGACCAACATTGCTGTCTGCTGTGCTTGTATCATCGAAGTCCAGATGAGACATACTCAAGCTATCCAAAAAGGAGTTGACCAGAACAGACTCTTCTTTGGGGACTGTGCAGAAATAGGGATGTTCTACTGAGGGATCACTGCTGGTTCCCGTCTTGCCTTACCTTCAAGGTGCATAAGTGCTTATTAGCTGGAAAAAAAGGTAATTCTACTCCTTATTGAGAAGCATAAAGGAAATGAATTGTTTCCACAACATCAAAACAGCAGAAGGAAGTTGGTGGGCTCCATTCTTCCCAGGCCTGACTTGCTGGCACGTATTGGGGAGGGAGGTGACCTCAGCAAGAGCAGCAACTGAAACAGCCACAAACAAATCCTTTAAGGACTCTCCTGACTTAAATAAACATGGAAAATAAATGATGTCCCCGGCACTCTGCCCTCAACTGATGGGAAACAAGCTGCATTAACATAGTAGTTCAATAACCTGGAAGAGCTTCAGAAGAGACCTGCTCACCAGCCCCAGGAGAAGGGGGAGCACTGCCTGCGAGCATGCAAAACAAGGTTATGAAATGTGGCAGCGCACGACACCATGGGGTAAGAAAGTACTTGCAGTTTGAATTGTGAGACATTCTGGTTCTCCTACAAGGAAGAGCAGAAAGGACAATAGGTGTCTGTAGCTGCTTTTCTGTTCATCACATGAGTAGCAATTGTGCTTTCTGCAGGGGAATATGCTGAGACTCAAGATAAGGGCACACAGAGTCTCCTAGGGGACTTAGTGATGTAAATCCCGTCCCCAAAGGTGCAGGAGTAAGTGCAGAGGGGGCAGAGGGTACTGCCGGGGCGGCTGCTTCTGCTGCAGTGGGCTGCTGCCCTTGCTCTTTGTGGCACAGAAAGCCTCGAGCTTCACCCCCAGCCCACCCTGCTCCTTCCTGCTTCCCACCGCTTCAACCCATCTTCTGCTTTATCCTTTAATTAGAGAGGACAGGGCATTACCCTGGTATTCAGTGCTCCCTGAAAGCTTCTCTCTTCTGGCAGTGTTATAGCTTCAGACTGTTGCGTTTCTCCAGCTTCTCTAGAAAATTCCCTTTGTCCATTAAACGACCTGTCTGTTAGGGCCCAGATGGCTGCTTTTCTCTCAGCTTCAGAGATCGTCTGCTTAATTTCCCTGGTGCCCTGCCAGCCCTGTGCCAGGGAGGGGAAGGCGAGCGCACAGCGTGCACTGAGATGCTGCAGCCAAGAGGCACTTGCAGGGCTTCCCCAGCACCATCCCTGCTCAGGGGGATGGCTCTGAGTGGTTATCCTGGTGTTGTTTCATTACATTTTGAATTTAACTCTTAACATTAGCTCTTGGTTTTGGTGTGCTGTGCTTGTGATGCCAGTGACCTATGCCTGTGGCAGGCATCAGGTGCCCAAAGCATCCCTGGGCATCGCCGCCTCTGTGTGCCAGGAAAGAGCTGAGCACCCCATAAACTTCACACCATTTGGAGTGCAGGGACAAGAAAACCGGACACACTGAAAGATGTGCAAGTGTTTTAGGTGGGGGGAAGAGTGCTGAAGTCTGGGGAGGCTTTGCAGGAACCTGCCCTGCTCTGCTGTGGATTCAAGAGCAAGAAAGCACAGCTGAGAATTTCCTTGGTGCTCAGGGGAAGGTGTGCTACAACCAGGCAAGGCCTGAATATTTCTTAGATATTGACTTGTAAGATGCAGCTCCATTCTAGAGAAAATGCAGTTATCAGGGAGGGCTGTCGTGTGAAAGCAGCACTCCATCAAGGCAGCTGACAGCAGTGCCCTGTGTGGAGGCAATGCTGTGTGACTGCTCACTCGTGTGTTTTGAGGCTCTTTCTACTCTCCTCCTAAAGCCACTTTCACAGGGCAAGGTCCTCCAGGAAGGCAAACCTCCAAAAGCTGGGGTGGTGACTCAACCAACACGCACCTGCATTGATGTCTTCACTGCAGAAGCAGGCTCGGCACCCACTAAAAGGAATCACGACTTCATTGCAATTCTTCATTCCTTTGCTGTGGGCAGCACCACAGATAAGAGGCCTCTTTGTTCAGGGGGTGGTGGCTTTTGTGGAATCAACCTCTTGCTCATTTTCACTGCCTCATTTCACAGACCGAGCTTTCAGATGCAAGTTGTGATTTTATGTAGAAAGATGAATTTGGGCCTGAGATGGGTGAGGAATGCACATACTGCAAATGCATCTGGGGTTCCAATGTGCTGCTGAGGTACTGGATGCCATCTCCTACCAGAGGAGGGTTCAGCAGGGGCCTGATGCTGCTGGACCACTCTTGTTCACCCCCACCATGGCTACCCTCCCTGGAGGTACCACCTGCCCTTTGCATTTCAGATGTAACGCAGAAAATGCATCTTACCTTGAATGTGTCTTAATGCAGTCACGCTGAATTTAAAGGTCACCTTGGCATGGCAGCCTTACTCACGAGTTCACTCATTCATCCTGTGTCTCAGCATCCCTTGGTCACACCTGGGTTTGGATTACCCTCCTTCATCTCTTGCTCTACTCTTTTTGGCTGGCCCAGCACTGGAAAATGATGGCTGCTGTGGTTGAGTTAGAGTGAGATGTTACTTGCAATGTGTTGAATTATGCTAAGTGTCTGAGTATATGCTCTTATTTAAGTATTTGTATAAGTCCCTCTGCATGCCCTTAGGTTAAGCTCTTATCTATGTAAGCAAGCGGCTTTCCTCAGAGGGTGCTTATACTCAGTACAGTTCAGCTGTCCAAAGGGATGGGTTGTAGGGTTCGATGGGCTTTGCACTGACTTTCCATGGATGTTTAGAAAGCCCTTTACTTGCTCAGGTATTTGGCTTCCCACCTGTTGCGAGGGGCTTGCAGTACTCTTACACCTTTAGCAAAAGGCTTTGTGATCCTCTGAGCACTGGTGGTTACTTCAAAAGGGATGCCAGAGGCCAGGCAGGTTTCTTGGCATGGCTTGATTTGCTGTGCCCATCAGCAAGGCAGGGGCAGATCCAGGGATGCCGGGATCAGTGGCCAAGCCTGTGCTGAGCAAACCTGGCTGTTGCCACCTGAAGCAGGGAGCTGAGCTCGGCTCAGGCAGCATAAGCCCTGTCTGGTCTGCATTAACCAGCCATCACCAGCACTGTGACGTTCCCCATAGGTGAGCAGTGAAACAGCTAATGACTTCTGCCTTCTGACAAATGTTTCCTGACACCACCAGGGAGGTCCTTGTACTTCCCCCAGAACCATTTGTCTTCTTCTCCCTCCCATGTCTGCATTCAGACCGCATCCTGCCTTCCCTGGCTTTGCACAGCGGTCGCTGCATGGGAGATGCTGCCTGTCCTGGGGTACTGGGGGAGAGGGAGGGCTGCATTCAGCTCTGTGCACACTGTGTTTTGTGCTGTTGAAATCCCCACTGAGTGCAGGCAGCTGAGGGAAGGTGTCTGTGGAAGAGCTGCCGCTGCCTGCACCCTCCAAAGCACCCTACTGTGTTGGACAAGAGCCCAGAGGATGGTGGGGAATGAGAGGAAACCCCTCTTGGTGCATGTCCAGGTTCCCTGCCTGCCCTCCTGCCACTGCTGGAAACCTCCACCCTATTTTATGAGCTGCTCTGTGGGTCCAGCATCCAGGGTGATGCCTCTGG
>JAVHNF010069274.1:10593-22212 GCA_034783455.1 Micropsitta finschii | reverse complement strand
CATTGGCTTTGGCTATTATGTACTTTGCATTGTTCTAGTACTACTTCTTAGAGTGTATATATTGTGCAGAGCTATGAAGAAACAAAACAAAAAACTCATAAGCAACTACTATGGACGATATATTTCCTTTAGGAAAGAACTCATTGTGAATACGCGTAAAATAGAAATATGACACTCAGTTAAGACAAGAGAAAAACATACCTGTGAAAAACCGATCACTTCCCCATTTTCATCAAGGATGTTAAAATTAATGATCGGCCCCTGGACATCAGGATTGCTGAAATCTGTATCACTGTAAATACGTACGACAGGAGCCCCGTTGGCATATTTTAAGGCAGACAGCACGTTATAGGTGTAGTGAGCTAATGCAAAGGTATGCTGTTTTATTTTCTCCATTCCACCTGCAAAAGAAAAGTGCATGCATATGTCAGATGTTGTATCTTCATGGAAATGTAAAAAAGGACCATTTTTCAGAATGGTGTATCTGCAAGGGAACTAGCAGAAAACTGGTAGTTTTGGGTTCCTTTAAATAAATATACAATTTGCAAATGTTTGTTTCATCATACACAAGCTTCAGAACTACTGTTAGGATTTATCTACAATTAATCTACTGTAGAAAACTAAAGTTCCACTGAAATGTATTCAGGTGCATTACAACATTGATACCTCCAGTCTATAAATATCGCTAAGATGTTCTGGCACAATTAATTTGAAAAGCAAGTTTTGCTCAAGATCTGGCTTTGGAAGTCATCAGAATGAGGCAAAAATCCTAACACAGCACAGAAAGCAAATTGTTATGTTTAAGATAAAATAAAAATAACAAGATTCTAAATGCAATGACAAAATACAAACGTCAAGTAAATCAAAGGCTTAATTTACTTGAATACTGAAGAAATATTCTTCCAGGCCTGCTCTTTTTGTAGAAGAAAAAGAAAGAGGATGTTGTGAATCAGTCATTGACTACACCCATGCAATCTATTTGCTCCAAAGAAGCTTTGCAGAGAAATTTCCAAAGAACTTGGCCTTGAGAAAGCATAAAGGAAACTAAACCATAATCTTCAGGTATAAAACCAGCCATTTCAGTCAAAGAAGAACATATGTAATCTGAGATGAAGAGGTAGGTTTTGATATTCACTAAACTGCTAACGGGACAAGTAACTGGGTATGACAATAAATACAGTATAACAAAAGGAATAACCCTAATGAAATGGTAATCTGTGACTTGGAACAAGAAAAGTACAAGTAATTTTCAAAGCAGAAACTGAAAACATATGAATTTGCATCTTTATAAAACCAATTAGAAGATAACAATATGATCTCAAAGTAGTGTAGGAAACACAGAAGGCTAACAAAATATTTAAACCAAATCAAATCTCCACTGAAGACAGCGGGAGTTTTAGCTAAAAGTCCAAAGTAGTTTCTATCGTGCACACTATGTATTGCAGTATTGTGGGCCTACATCATGTGGGAAAGAAAAGAATAATTTCCTTAAATGTCCCTTGAAGTACAATAGTATTTTTCTGCCTGGATTTAGACTCAGAGTATTTTCTGTAATGCTGAGTATCTTATTTGAAGTACATGAGCATTTCTGCAACTAAAAATATGCTTGAAATTTTCTTTTTTCTTTTTTTTTTTTCTTTTTTTTTTTTTTTAACTGCATAACTATGGCTCTCACAGTTCTGTGCATGCAACTTTTATATCTGAATATCTGGAAACTTCTACAGTCTGATATAACAACTTTTTGACAGAAATCTTGTAATCTGTTTGTTAACTTTTGTTAACTCATAAAAAGACTGTATCATTTATGAATGTATATAAAGGAAAAAAATACATTCCCCTGACATACAGAAAAATTACAACAACTTCTTCTATTTCACTTTCCTTCAACCTTCTCTATTATGTGCTATCTCCTTTAGATAAGCTAGGAAAGCAGACAGTAAAAGCATAGAAACAGATTAGATATAAGGCAGAAGCACATTTTTGTGATGCTAAAGAATAATAAAGAAGAAGATATTTAATGAGATACTAACACACAAAGTACTTTAAAGGAATGTTGCCAGAAACTAATCAGTAGAATTTCTAGATGTTAGCCACAGGAAACTTGGCAAGCATCTCTAGAACATTTTGGTCTGAAACACAATTTTTATTTTCTGAGTCTCTAAGAATAAAAGATTGCTTAGTCATTGTTTGGTAGAAGTTAAGAGTCTTGAAATACTATTAAAAATAATAAAAATAAAGGTCTTTCTCAGCAGTTGCCAGAAAGTAGCTGTCTTAAGAGACTTCCTTATCAGCTTCTAAGATGTCTTTAATCTCCTTATTCAGAGCATTTCCAAATTGGCAGGAATCTTTTAATGGAAGATTAAGCTACTGTCCTTGTGTCTTGTTGAAGAAATCTCGTATTCAGAAATTTCAGTCTCTCATTTACAGCAATCATCCTGCTATCATTTCTATATTGTCTTCAGCCATTCTCTTTTAAAGTTGCTTAATCACATTTCCTTGTTCATTAGTGAGAAGCTGATGAGCTTCTTAATTATTTATTCTGACAAATCCAACTACAATAGCCTGCAGGTGCTTTGCTGCCTTGTGCTTTCAAGAACCTGAGGCAAGCAATTATTTCACCAGACCCACACACCCTGGGGATCCCGTTGTGCTTAAAATAGCTCTTGGTGTGTTGAAAGATAACAAAGACAGAGAAACTAAGGCTGATAGGGTGTCCTGTTCAAAGCCTTCACTGCAGCATCAAATTGGATTCAACAACAATCCTGATTAAGCCTCCCAATTTGTATATATAGATATTCTGGTTTCTTCTCTGCTGGGGCACAGTGCAGGGGAGGGAGGAAGATGCTGTTGCATCACCCCAGCCCTGCTCAGTCCTGCCCATGATATGCAGAGCCATGAGGTGCCTGCGGAGCCGGCAGGGGTCTCCTTGGCTCCCTGGGCACACCCCCATCTCCTGTGTCCAGATAAGAGCCCATCACCAGCTCCACCAGCCAGCAGGGACAAGGCAATGAATGCTTCTGCCTGATGTGGTGGCCGGGAGGGAGCAGTCCAAGGCCAGGATCAAGCAGCGCAAGTTCCCCAGCTGGCTGAGGTCACTCCTATCAATGTCCTTATTGAGGGGAGGAGAAAGCCAGCATTATCCCGGCTGTCAGAAGGGTGCCTGTTTGCTCTCCTCGCTTCCCTGACACACGGCTGTGACCCTTTGCTGGGGGCCAGCTTGCTTCCGCTGCTTGGAACAGGATTAAGGGGAAGTTCCTATTAGAGGGTCTGCTGTCCATCCATCCATCCATCCATCCCAACATCCCACCAGCCCTCCACCGGTCCCCCGGAGCAGCTGCCACTTCACAGACACTGTCTGCATCCCATCAATGGGGCTTTCCCTCTGCTCTTAACTGAGCATGTGAAGTTATTTCCCTTCCACCTTATCACAAGCTGCAGCAGGCCCGGGAGCAAGGATGGCTTTTCAGACGCATTTATGGTTTCATTTTTGGAAGGGGTGTTTGGAACAGGCCTGAGGGGTTGCCCTGGGCAGGTCATGGATGTGGTTTGTGTCTGAAAACAGTGTTAAAGGGGTAAAGCCAGCGCAGAGAATGGCTGAATGCAACAACTCATCTGTTTCAGCAGTTGAGAATAGGGGCTTTAAGCTTTCATTCAGTTACACAAATAAGAAGGAATATGAGCTCCTAGCTGAATAGAGAGACAGGTTATCTACATGTGAATGTGTCTCTGCTTTGCCAGAGGACTAATGGGAAATTCAGCAAGAGAGGACAAAACAGAGTAACCTAAAAGTATTTTCTTAACTATAATCAAATCTGGCCATAGGTGGTTTCCACACGAGTTTCTGAGATCTGTGAAGTGTCATAAGAGAGAACCTGCTGTGTTTTCTCCTGGAATCACTGACTCTCCACTGACACTAAGTTAGTGCCGAACCCCAGCCATGGGTGTCACCTCCTGGCAGCCCCGGTTGGTGGGTGTATGAAGGAATGGGCTTTCAGCAGGAATCGCTGCTGGTGGTGGCTGCACAGTGGCATGGAAGGGCCTCAGTGCCCCAGGGTGTCACCACAAGTGATGCTGGAGCCAATGCTGTGCCCCAGCAGGCTCTTGGGCATTGCCTTTTTCTCTGTTGCTGAATCCTTAGCACTTCGCTTCCCATCTCGCTATAGGACATAATAGCGCACCATTCCTTTGAGTTTATGGGGGTTTCCTCACCCTAGATGAAGCCACGCTGGAGCTGATGAAGACTCCTCGCTGCTCTCTGCCTGACCTCACCACCACTGAGACCAGGAGGAAGCGATTTGTGCAGGCTGTCACCAAGTGGAGCAAAAGGAACTTGTCTTGGAGGTAGGAATTCAGCTTCCCCCACTGAAATCTTGCAGCAAAGGGCTGATTCCTCGCAGACCTGGGCTAAACGTGGCTTTGTGATGAGTTTCAAGGTGATGTGTTAACACATGTGCTGCCAGGACCTGCTTTTCCTGCTGATCCCAGCCTTGGGATGGCTCAGACCTGCTTGACTTCTGGCTGGGAATGGTGCAGCTTTGGCTGGTGGGTTAGCTAGAAGCTTTTAGCTGCATTGCAATGGTTAGAGCATCGTTTCTCTTGAGCTCATTGGGACTTTGCAGTTTCTCAAACAGCTGCCACAGACTTGGCTCAGCACAGATGGAGGAGCATTTGCTAGGCAATAGAGTCACTTTCTTTCTCCTAGTCCTTGCCATGGGCAAGTATATTCGCCTTGACATCAGGGAGCAGTGCATATGGGTCGCTCTGAACCTGTGTCATGCAGAAGTTCTGGTCCAGCTACCAGAGACACTGCAGGTCAGGGTTGTCAAACAAGCTGATCCCTGTCCCACCAAGACCTGTGCTTTTTGGGACTCATCTTTCCTCCCTCAAAGTCCACATGTTGCAGTGGTTGTTCCTCCAAGAAAGATTGTCCCACCATAAGGTGCTTGTACTATCCTGGATGCTATGGAGAGATCTCCTTATTAATAATAAGCTTCTCTGATCCTGACATAGTCCCTAGGGCGAGTCTACCTCCCACTGCAGTAACAAATCTCATCTTTGCTGCGGCTGTTGACACGTGTTGAATTGTGGCCTTACCAGGGATTTGGTGCATGTTGAGCACATCCCTCTGAGACCTTATTTTCCTAAAAGATAAACATAATTCAGCTTCAGTAAGAAACAACTTTGGCTTCAGCTTCCTGTAATGCTGTTCCCTTCTTGAGCACCCCATCTTGATGGGTAAGAGGAATAAACTTTGTATTCCAGAGGGGAAAATCCCTTTGGGTGCAACAAATACTGGCACAGCGTCCTCAATCCCAGGCTGGAGCAAAGCATGGAGGAGAAGTGGGGACAGACTGTCCTAGTGGACAACATCTTTGCTGCAGCAAAGATGGCCATAAAAAGGGGTTTAGGTCTGAGACGGTTTTATATGTGACATAAAAAAATCCATCTCCTGACAAACTCGTTTCTGCTTTTTATTCTTTGGTCCTTTCCAAGATCTTGGCTTTTGTTCAACAAAGGGCTTCATTTTATAACTGGAGGTTGTATAAGCCAATAGAAAGCTATATCATTATAGAAACTCCAACATAGTATTTATTTACACCCAGCACTTGAGATTAAAACAGCTTTGTCGAAAGCATTGTGAAAATCCACCCATAGAGACATTAAGTTTTACCTTTTACACATTGGTATAAAGAGAAGAAAACCAAACCATGCATTTAAAAATTAAAGAAAAACCTGAACAATTGCAAAGCTGGAATAAACAGGTAAGCAAAGCTGAGCTGTACAGAAGGATGGCCTCAGGGCAGGCATCTGCACTGATGGTTTAGCAATATGGGCATATAGGTTGCTCAGGTTTTTTCTTCTTCCCCTTGAGTACAGCCAGCCTGTGGGACTGGATCGCTCAGGGAACAAAACAGTACAGGCTGCATCCTGCACAGCCCGCAGTACAGCACCCTGGTACAGCATCAGGCACACACAGTCTCCTGTGCCTCATCTCCACGGGAAGTTTCCAGGATATTGCAGCATATAAATCTTCTTTTCTCGGGGTTTTATTATTATGTTTTCTGCATTGTATGTAGGTTCTCAGGTCCTTGGTAGGCTGACAAGGCAGCAGTGGGATAGAGTTGGGATGCAGGAGGAGTGTGATGTGGATGCCCTCTGCTGGCATCAGCACCCGGAGCTGCCCACACCGAGTTCCTCCTCGCGTTTGCAGCCTGGTTTTCCTTTTGTTCATTTTCCTTAACTGCCTCTGGTTATGCCTCACAGGAGGGGATTCACAGCCGGCATCTCCTCCCAGGCGCTCACCATCTCCTTGCAGCCATAGGGAATGCAGCGTCAGGGCCATGACCCCTCTCTGCATGGTTCAAACTTCCTGGGGCAGGGGGAAGCACTGAGGCTTTCTACATTTCCCATTTCCTCTCTCACTGAAATCTCAGCCTGGTGCCCAACAGAGCTGACTTTCATCTACCTTTAGTTAAGGACAAGTCCCTGGTGCTGCTTCATCAAAGCTGCAGTCTTTGGAACTGCGATGCTCAGAGCATGGGGTGTTGGAGCTGGAGCAAACGCAGGAGGCAGGGGAGCAGTGGTGCCTGTCAGTCACTGCCCACCATGGCTGTGAGCATCCTGAGCCCACCCGCAATGGATGTGTGCCACTGCCTGAGCCAAGATGTGGATCTACTGAGGTGTGGAGAGGTGGCAGGTACCACCAGGTAAAGGTGTGCAGCCAGGATAACCCCTGTACCATGCTCCAGCAGCACCCCTGGAGCAGCCACTCCTCTCACAGACTGAGAAACCATCTGTGAAATTTGATTTCACCCACCTCTTGCAGGATGGATTACTCCTCTACTGGTGCCCATTACTGGGATGCAGGGAGCTGCCTACCACTACATACATGTTAAAGGACAGGAGAAGAATTATCAACCCAAAATATTAAGTATTGTGCAAAGTGCTGGGATAGGGGTGATGGAGGGTGCAAACATCCCCTCTGCTTTCCTCTTGTGGCACTGGGGAAGCACAAGGGCAGGGTTGCCATGCCATGGATGTCTCTGGGTAGCTGGGAAAGCACATTTGGCAAGGCAGTGAGCATCCACCCTTTCAACTGTCCCCTCTTCTCTCCCCAGCCCAGATCAATATGGGTTTATCAGGCAATTCTGCTGTGTTTGGTAGGCATTACCATTTATTTTATATGTCTGTGGTTTCAGGGCTGCAGAAGGTAAAGGAGCGCATTCATTAACCACAATTGATTTCTCATACATCTAACCTCATACTAACATTCTTCCACTTCTGTCTTTGGGAGGACAAAACCCAAAAAGGAACCCGGAAATCAAAATAAGCATTGCTGTGGGTGCCCCTCAGTAGCAAGCAGGGACAGATCAGCCCTCTTTGGCCTCTGCTTACTAACCAGCTTGGACCCAAATGCTCTTTGAGATGGGACAGGCAAAGGAGGGGACTCAAGGTGTATGTAAAGGGCTGGCAGCAGCTGGGTGAAAGTCAGTTTTCATTTGTCTGTGTGACAGTGCTGCTGCCTGGGTGAGCTCTAAAAGCAGGGCAGAGATGCTCTCCTTGGCATCCGTTTGTGTCACTTACATCCATGTACTGCTCAGCTGTGTCAAGCAGCACGGCTGATGTTGCCTTGCGCAGCTCCATCCGTGATGGGGACAGATGCTCCTCAGAGTGTCCCAGCGTGTGGCTTTGCAGAGGAATGTGACTGACCCCACAGCGTTGGTGGGGTGGATGGAGGGGGCTGAGCAGCCCAGTCCTCATCAGCTTCCCAATGGCTTCACAGGGACCATCTGGAGGAGAGAGCTTTCCCTTCAATTACTCACATCAGGCTTTTGCCTGAGACTGGGGCTCTGTAAGAGGAGTCTCAGGAGGATTGATATCCAAGAAGGAGTGCTGCTCTCTGCTGGGTACTTAAGCACCATTTACTACAAATAATAATAATAATCAAGGTAGGAAGAAGCTTATTTAGTCCCATCTGCATCTGCATGATGTTAGAAATGTGCCTCCTTCAGTGGAACTGGGTAAGGCAATGGTGACGAACATCCTATCAGCATAATAGTCTTCTAATCTCATTGAAAACAATTAGCAGAGCTCCAGCAATCAAATCAGATGCTGAACTGAAAAACCCTGATGGGATTTTCTTGACAAATAACAGTGGTAATGAATAAAGGATGGGGGGGTTTGATTTTACACCTGCAGCATGTTAACAGAATGTGGGACAGCTCAGAGGTGCAGGACCTTTTAAAAGAAGCAAAATAAGTATTGATGCTCTTTCTGCCTTCATCTAGCATTTCTAGAATCAGGGCTTGGGAAGAATGTTAATAATGTTTGTCTCTGTAGAGAGGGCTTTTCATCCATCGTCCTTTTACATGGGGGATCAGATTTCTTATCTTCATTCTACAGCTGGAAAGAAAGGTAAAGGAAAGGAAAAGAAATGAGAGGAAAAAGGAGCTCATAATGTTTCTGAATCTGAGTCCATGCCCTAGGCACGAAGATCTTGGAGAGAGGTCACAATTCCTGGACTAAATATGCTGTGGTTTATACATATAATGCCTTGTTCAGTAGAGATTAAAGCAGCAAAGGGTTTACTTTAAGCCAGATGAGTGCTGTGGAAGATGAAGATGCACAGTTAAAGAATATTTGGAAACCAGGTGGATGGAGGTTTTTTTGTACTGTAGAGGTTTACACCAGCAACAGGCTCTTCTAGATATTAAAAATTACCTGAAAATTGTCTTTTCTAATCGCATGCTCGTACTGTTTGTATCTGTTTGTGCTGTCTTGTTTAGAAATGTGTTTTGCTTGAAGCCCTACAATTATCTACTAAAACAAAAGTAATTTAGTTTAATAGTTAAGGTCTTTATTTGCCCAGAATACTTTAGGAGTAGCAAAGCCATAGCTGAGTGGTTTCTGTCCACCTGGCTGTGTGTGCTTTGCCTGGTTCTCCTGTCTAATTCTCAGTCTCTAGGATGGGGTTCCCAAGCTCCTCGGAGAAACTGTTAGCGAGGTTTTTGCTTGTTCTCATGAATCCCTGTTTGCTCTGTCCTGGGTTTAACCCTCACTGCTTTTGCCCAGGTCAGGGGGTGGTACCACTTTGGGCTGCGTGTCTCTGAGGGCATGGCGTATATGCAAATGTCTGTGAAAGGAAGAGCATCCAGCCTCAGTCAGTGAGTGCTTTCTACTCCGATCCATGTTCCCAAATCACTGCTATTAGGAAGAGCTTGAGTGACGTGATATCCCTTTCTGACATCTGCAATTACCTCTAGAGGTTTAGTCGGGTCATTACTTCACATTGGTGCTGGGGAGTGGTGTAGTACTGAGCGATGCTCTCCCAGCTATATTATGCAGGAGGGCAAGTGAGGTGATCATAATTGTTGCTTCAGCCTTTAAAAATCTGTCAAGCCATGAATATTTCATGACCGTTTTGGTTGGCGTGCCGGTACACAAGAAATAAAATATCTGTTATTACTGGGGCAGAGCTGGTCAGGAATTTTCCAGCAGAATTGGGTTTTGTCAATAATTACTCAGTCAACAGTGCATTTTGCTGGATTGTGCTTATTTTAGTCAAAATTGACGCTGAAAGATTATCTAAGCATACTCGTTCAGAAGCCAAGGTGCCTTGCTGCCTCTTCGTCTTTTCATCTCCTCTATTAAACCAACAATATTAGGAATTCTTTCTCAAGGCTTGGTTATATGGGAAATACTGATGTTCTTTCACTCCAGCTCAGACCAAAAGGGAGGTTTGAATCCTGCAGCTGCAGGGCAAACACCAGCACACAGCTCATCCTACCTGGCTTCTCTGCCAGGGCAAGGCAGAGCTGGGGACCAGGGGATGCAGTCCTGCTGCAGGGAGACTATAAAAGCCCTGTGATGTGTGCAGCAGTGTCATAAGCCCCTGCTTATCAAGTGCTTTTTCTACCAAGAAGCAAGGCAAGAGCTTCTCAACAGCAGTGCTCCATCAGATAGGCTGTCTCCTGCAGGCAATAGGCTGGAGGCATTTGGAATGAGATTTCCATCAAATGAATCCTTTTCTCTTCCTCTTTGTTACGGATTGCAGGCTGGGGCATTGCTGGCATTTACTGCCTTCAAGGTGTATTTTATACCTCCAGCAGACATGCAGAGAAATATACAGAGGCAGCAAATCCTTACTGGATTTCTGTGTGCATGTAATAAGAGCAGGCAATGACCTGCTGTTTGTTGCAGGAAAACTCATCGGTCTGTGTGTGGTGCAAAGGCTTCAGAAGTCAGTAATCTTTGCATATTTGGGTTGCACTTGGAATGAATAAGTGGTGAGAAAATAATTGTCAATAGGTCTGAAACGGAGCTTGGGAAACAAGTGGGCAAGTTCTGGGAAGGGATTCATGGCATTGGCATTTCCCAGGCTGGGCAAGGGTTGTATTCCTGGGCAGTAACAGCAGTTAAGTGTGGCTCTGAGGCTGACTGACACCTGGTACAGCAGGATCGGGAGGTACCGGGATTCAAACTCTGCTTGTGTGTCACATGTGTGGGATGTTCCACTCTGGTGGACAAGACTGGCTTGGTACTTCCAGAGGACCCAAACTCAGCCTCTGAAATCCTCATAGCTCTGGAACCAGTGTGATTCGGAGACTTAAAGATGCATCTATAAAGGGTGTTAGGGCACTTTGGAGGAGTGCTAAGAGCTCTGGAGGCCTCACTGGGGCTCTGTGAAGCACCAGCTACCCACAGAGCCCTTCCAGGTGGTCCTCAGAGATGTTTCATGTTTCTGACCCATCCTCTTCTTTACCCTCCCCATTTCAGAGTTCGCACCTTCCCAAAAGAGTCCCAGCTGGGCCACGACACCGTCCGAGCCCTGATGTACTATGCCCTGAAGGTCTGGAGTGACATTACCCCACTGAACTTCCATGAAGTGGCCGGTAACAACGCTGACATCCAGATAGACTTCTCCAAGGCAGATCACAATGATGGGTACCCCTTTGACGGGCCTGGCGGGACAGTGACACACGCTTTCTTCCCCGGAGACCATCACACGGCAGGAGACGCTCATTTTGATGATGATGAGTATTGGACCTTCCGATCATCAGGTAGGGCAGGGTGGGAGAGCTGCAGACAAATGCAAGGGCTCCCTGTTTCCTCCTTCTGTGCTAGTGCATAGAGTGGTGTGGCCTCTGCTGTGCCTACACCTTCAGCTTGGGGATTCCAGCATCTTCTCCTGGTTCCTCCTCAGTCAAATGAGAGGGAAACCAGCCTTGCTAGTGAAATAACAACAGTTACCACTGAGGACCTTCTATGTTCCTGGAAGCCTCAATGACATCTCCGTGTTTCTCCCTACCACATAGGCAGTTGCAGAACACCAATACAAAGTGCATAGACAGTGTGAGAATACCAACACAAAGCGCATAGGCAGCCCCAGAACACCAATACAAAGCACTTAGACAGTGCCAGAGCACCAGTGCCAGAACACCAATACAAAGTGCATATGCAGTGCCAGGGCAACAATACAAAGCACATAGGCAGTGCCAGCACACAAATACAAGGCGTTTAGGCAGTGCCAGAACACCAATGCAAAGTACATAGGCAGTGCTAGAGCACCAATACAAGGCACATTCACAGTGCCAATGCACCAATACAAAGCGCATAGGC
>JAVHNF010069271.1:0-21218 GCA_034783455.1 Micropsitta finschii | reverse complement strand
AGTCCTCCAGCATGGGTCCCTTCCATGGGTGCAGCCCTTCAGGAACAGACTGATCCATCATGGGTCCCTTACACAGGTTGCAAACTGCTCCAGCGTGGGTCTCCATTGGGGTCACAAGTCCTGCAGCAAACCTGCTCCAGCCTTGGCTCCTCTTTCCACTTCTACAAATCTGACCAAAAGGCACGCTGTTGCCTCCTTCAGATCATTGGCAAAGATGTTAAACAGGTTGTGTTCCAGGACAGACTCCTGTGTTACCCACTTGTCATTGATGTCCAGAGTGCAACTGATTAACTGCTCCAACCTGAGCCCCACCACCTAACCAGTTAGTTTCCTATATAGTTATCCACCCATATTGTATCTGCTTGGATACAAGGACACTGTGGGACATGGTTTTGAAAGCTTTGCTGAAGTCAAGCTAGATTGCATCCCTTGCTCTCCCCTTGTCCACAAGCCCAGTTATTTTAATATAGATGGCTATCAGGCTGGTTATATATGATTTACCCAGGTGAACATCCTGGGCTACCTTTTTTAAGATCTCTTTGGCTATTGTGAATGTTCACTGCCTCCCCTGACATTTTTTCTGGCATTGAGTTAGTGTGAACCATGATTCCTGGTATGTAGAAGTCAGAGAGCTTTTTCTGACCACCTCAAATACACATTTCTCCTTCAAGATCTGAAGAAAATCTTCATGAAAGAGACCTGTTAGACCTGTTGTGTTTCTCCCACTATAAACTCTTAGGGGTCCAGAGCTAAGCACACCATGAACCTGATGTACCTTTGCCTTTGTTCTTCAAAGAGCAACTTCCTTACTGGGTTTAACCTTCCGGTATCTTTGTCAAACATTTCCTCAGACATATCATAATGGAAGGAACATTTTGTGCTGCATTGAAATAGGGAATTTTATTTGTTTGTCATTTAGCAGCAAGGAAACGCTGCAGAGAGTAATCCTACCAGGGATTACAGAGTATTTTGACGAGTAGTAAGTGCTCAGATTCAGCCAAAGCCTGCTTCTTCCCAGGCTCCTCAGTAATCCTGGTTTAGGCCAGCAGAGTAATTAAGATGTTGCAGAAAAACAGAGTCCTCAAAAGGAAAGATACAGATGACTTTGTAAAGTTCAAGAGTAACTGGACCGTGAGAGGTAGAAGAAATTGCAAAGAACAGTGCCAGTCTTGAAGAAATACCATTTGAGGGAGATATTTCAAATGATTTGTTCTGACAGAATTCAGAAATCCTAAATTTTCTATTAGAGCAACTAATCCTCCTTCACCCCAGCACTAAAATTCCAGGTGTTATATATGATCGCTATTAAAGAAGAAATTACAGTTTACTCTCCACAAAGTGCATGTTGTGTAAAGGCTGGATGGAGAAGCAAGTGCCAGATCCAGAATCCTTCAGAGAAAGTTAGTTTGCATTTATTTAGAAATTTGCTGAAGGGAAACAGACATTTGAAGCTCTTTATCCTCAAGCTGTGGTTATGGTATTCAGCCATTCTTGACATGTTTTGTAGCAGTTACTGCAAGTGAAAAGATGTGATGCTAGATTCAGCAATAGATTGTTTAGAGTGTAATTACCAGTCTTACAAAAATTTAAACAGTGTTGTTGCTTGTGAAGCTGAAATTCTGTCTAGCATCTGGTCACACTATCCTCATTCCTCTTTTTCCTGCCCTTTCCTGTTCTTCAAAGAACCAGTTTAGCACGTCATTATTGCTGCTGGGAATAAAAATGATGAAAATCGGTAAAATATTTCCAGAAATGTCTTTCACTTAAAATTTAAAAAAAGCCAAACAATGGAATTTCCCAAATGGAAAACAAGACAAAACACTTAAAAGCTACCAATACCTGCCACTGGCTTCCATCTGTGGAAGGATCTTTCCTTACTGTTTTCCTTAGTGCCCATTGATAGTGTTTGATAACACAATGCTTATAATCACTGATGATGTATAACACACAGAAAAGCAGCCAGCTACCTAGTTCTGGGGTTTGCGTTCGTATGAAGAATCATATTATTTTTCCAGAGGGCATGTGAAGTGGAATGCTCATGCTCTGATTAGTTCAGCCCAAAACTATGGATCTATCCTTACTCCTAGTGAGCACAAGTATGATGCAGGTTCAGTAAATGATCTGTGGTTCTGGGGGACAATCGCTCTTAAAAAGATGGTGGTAACCTTGCTAGACTATTGGGTGGTCACTGCATGGCCCAAAACCTCATATGAAGGCACTAAAGATCGTAAATGTTATTTATTTAAGAGTAGGCATCACAATAAAAAGGCATAAAATAGGAACAATAGCTAGGAGTTGAAATGACAAGTAGGTAGGCATAGTCAACAAACCAATGAACCTGAAAGAAGGGGATCCAAAATAGAAACTAGGAAATACTTTATTACATTGTAAGTAGGGAGAATTTACATTCCTGTGCAATTAAGAATTGTTGAAATGAAGAGTTCTGTAGGATCCAAAACCAGATTTTATGTTTATATGGATGAAACATGGAACAGTAGGGCTTTACAAGTTAAGGCTAAGAACAGACTGTTGGGAAACTCTAAATCCTCAAGTTCCAGGACTTGCTTTCAGGCCAGCCAGAAAGTTTCCTAGGAGAAAGATCATCTAATGACTATTTAACATCAGGTCTTCTTGTAGATCATCCTTAAACATCTCTTATGTAGCATTATTGGCAACAAGATTTAGATGAAGTGGGCAATAGTGGGCAATAGTGTGTTGTAATCTGGAAATTCTCATGAGGGAAAGGAGGTCCAGAAAATATTTGCTCTTATGCACATGATTTCATTTCCAGTTTCAGGTTCTCCATGTGACTTAATTTGGCTGGCCAAAAACCCCCAACAACCCAACAAACGCTCAAAAGAGATAAGCCAGATATTTTAATCAGTCTAACTTTATTCTTTAAACATATTTTGAAGCAGTATAGCCATACCAACTTTACAAGCCAAACTGCATTCACAAATAGCAGAAGGAAACTGTAATGGAAATTATGGTTTTCAGGCAAGTTCAGAACTAAGGGAGAGGCAAAGCAAGCATTTATTGGGAAAACTATTTTGATCTGTGTATTATAACATTTTGCATCTTTGGCAAACGTAGTGTAGAATATTTGGAGTGCTGATTTCAGGAAAAGCCTCAGTGCTTGCCAGTCATCAGAGCAGGTTTAGGTTTATAGCCTGATAACCATGTACCTACTATTTTCCAGTTGGTGTGTGTTCAGGCAAAGCTTGCTTTTTTTACCTGACCTACTCTTTACCTTTGCCTTTGCCTCTTACCTGAGCTAACATAAGAGATCAGGACATAATAGAGTTTATAAATATCTGTTCCTACCATTTCCTTAATGCATTCTTTTAGCTTAGGCTGGAGTTCTCTATGATATTCAAGTCGCACTTGTACACCTTATACATTTTTCAGATCACTGGAATCTCTTTTATACACATGCGATCTCCTCAGGCTGGTTCCTTCTCCTCTCCCTTTGTCCTCTGTGTGCCCTGCCCTTTCTGTCTGGCAGAAGCTTCTTTTCTCTCACTTTGTGCGTGTCTTAAAGTAATAAGCTTTGCTACATGTTGATCCACAGTCACATAAGACCCGGAGGCAGCTTAGGGAGTTTAGGCAGGATGTCAGTACCTAGTAGGTCCAAGAATTTGAGTCTCCTTGTCTTGTCTTGTATTTTTGCATGGGTCTGTCTGTTGATACCTGAATTCTAAATATAGATATTCCCTGGAGCCAGGAACATGCCCAGGATGGCTCCAATCTTGGCAGCATTGAGCAGTTTGGTGCTCATCTCATGTACAAAATGGGAGAATCCCAACATCTATGTGACTAAAGTGACTGAAGGGTTGTACCACACTTTCATGCGTACATCTGTTCCTACAATTTCCCACAGGTCCTGTTTGTCTTGGCTGGTTTTCTCCTGTGATAGGAGATAATGCTGACATCCTTGAATCCAAACATCTAAATGCTCAAGAGTTTGCCAGAATTTCCAGTGTAGATGGTTTAGTCCCAGATTTCTTATCTTCAGGAGGATGGGAGCAAACCACCATCAGCATTGAGGCCATGTTGCTTTGCAACAGTGAAAGAAGAATGGATATGATCCAAGGGAACTCCATTGCAGCCCAAAGGAGGGGATTCCTGCAGCGCTCTCCACAGGCCTCTTCCAGGAAGCAGTACCTGGGTGAAAGGCAAGTTTCTGATGTGCTCTGCCAGCCAGGTTGTTTCACTGGCCAAGAGCCACTCATGGTTGTTCCTTTCAAAGACATGTTGAAAGCTTCCACCTCACTGCTGCCTAGCACAAAGAGCGTGGAGGGCAAGGCTTCTAGACCTGTGAAATAGCATCAGCACTGACCTGTGGGCAGGCCTAACACTTTATTTTAAAATGTATTTTTATTTTAAGCTTTTAATTTCATATTTCTGGCACAGTGAAGACGCATTCTTTAAGGGATGGGGATTCTTTACGATAACAGAAAATTCAGTCTCTCACCTTTCACACATGAGCGTGATTCATCCTTGAAATTGTCTAGATTAGTTGCCAAAACTCAGAGACTTGCCATTCATTAATTACTCTTACAACATGAAAAAGCACACAACATTAGAGTAATGCACATCACCACTCTTTTAATCTTAGAAGGAACTTTTCCAATACAGCAAGAACGAACTGTAATGAAAGATTTGGACCAAACTCAGAAAAGGAAATATCTACAAGTGAAGTGCTGCAGTGCCTGCCATTTAAAGTGACTGATCCTGGCACCTGGATCTAAAACCCAGAGTCATGTATCTCCAGTTCCCCTGCAATTCTTTGCAAAAGACAGGAGACACAAGGAGACACATGCTTAACACTGTACAGACTCAAAACATACTTTATCTGTCCCAAGGAGCCACCTCTCTCTGTGGAAACTGTCTTTGCACTAAAGAGGAAAGGATGAGGGGAGCATAAAGTGCAACAGAGAACAATTTATCTGTAAGAAGTAAGAGGCTGAAATCAGGAAAGATGATCTTACTTTCCCTCTAGTTCAGTGCCATGTTTATGGAAAAACCAATTTGTCATCCATTTTATCAGATACTTCCATCAACTTTCCATGTAATGTCCTTGTCCTATGCCACTTTCTTTGTGTGGACTTTGTTATATTAAGTGTCTATATGAAGAATCACCCTGAATTCAGATCCAATTTAACAAGCAAGGACAACTCTGTGCAAGAAGATGAAGGAATTACCCTAGCAGGCATATTCTGTGCTCACAGGGCAGTGGATCATAGCTGGTACCTACTCCCTCTGGGTTTTTTAGAAACCTTTTTGATTTTATGCAGTTTTCCACAGGTCTAAATCAATCCAGTATTTATCCCACTGATACCAGTCTGAAATGTGCATTTCTTCAAAGTGAATAGAAACCTAAGTTCCTGTGGGACTGCGAGAAGTCAGGAAGAAAATGAAAGGATGAAAATAGGACACAGTGGCAAATGGAAAATGTTAGGAAAATAAGGAGAACTGGGTAGATTGAAGAAGGACCTTACAAAGGCAAAGGTACAAAGTAAATTTTGTAGGCACACTTAAGTTCCACATCACTGAATTACAATGAGACTCAGATGAAACTTTCCTCTTGATTTCCATCCTGCTGAGTGCCTGTAATGAAACAGTATTCAGGCTTCAGGGCCCATTTGATCCTTGCAGAGGGTTTCTGACTGTCTCCTATGGCTACTCCATTAGCCATAGTAGTACTGCCTAGAATCAGCCTGGGCTGCCTTTCCAGGAGAAATACCAAACCCCTGTAACTTTGTGAGTAACTTTTCTATGTAGGCAGAGCATCCCAACAGCTGAAGCAAAACTTGAGAGACATGTAGCCTTTTATCTGCAGTGATGATTATGGCACTGCACTACAGATGTGTTTAAGCTGTCGAGCTGGGTCATACACACTGCACAAACCTGCCGGGCACTTGCTGCCACAGGCAGGCAAAAAATTGAGGTTTCACACTAGAGGCAAGAGTTGGGGAAGAGTGAAGTGGAAGGGAGCATGGGAAAGAGAAACAGGCAAGGTGGAGCTCCTCAAATAGCGATGTTGGAGTATGCGGTTGATGTTAAGGGCCAAGGGAAGGAGCCTAGGCCTTTGCAATTATTCTTGAATCTTGTTTCTTAATGTTTGTCTGGTATTTCCGCAACCTGAAAAACCTTTCTGAATCTCTGTGTATGTGTTTGCTGTGGGAGAGTGACAAAAAGATGGTGAAATTGGCAGCTCAGTGGAGTCAGAAATGTTCCATGGCAAATCTAACACTTGAACAGCCCAGCTACAGTAAATTGATTTGTGCAGGGTGGAAATGGAAGAAAAACGTTGTCTTTCTCAAGGCTTTTGGTGGGTTTTAGTTTTTTCCATCTGTTCACTCATTCCTGTGACTTACACTCACAGTTGCAAATATTTTCCCTTCCCAGAAGCCCGTTTTGTCACTTTTCCTTGAGTTTCATTTTACTCTATACTCTGTATTTTAGTGCAGTCAGAGATTACTTCTGACCACAGACTTTAATGCCAAAGCATTTTTCCAAGAATAAAGCACTTTCACAGGACTGTTCCAAGGCTCAAATAATGTTCAGCTTTCTGATAACATCAAGCTCACTTACTGCTACAGAGTTAGTACAGAAAAAAGGTGGTATATTCTGAGAAGTAAAAAAATGAAGTTTAAAAACCTGCTTAAAAAAAAGAAAGAGTAATAGAGATACTGCCAACTCATAAATTCTGCACCAACAAAAAGGGGACTTGAAAGCATACATAATTTCTCTGTAATACAAATGGATACGACATACTTTGCAAGCGTTTAGCTCCCAGTTGACTTGTTGACTTTAGAAGTGTAAAGATCAGTTGCATAACTTCAGAGATGCATTTAAGCCCAAAGGATGACAAGTATATTACAGTGTCTTAAATCACAAGAAGATCTCTAGGCTGGCCTGGGCATCCTAAGTGCTCAGACTGAAATTAAAGCTGCAGAGAGAAACATCAGAATCCTCCTGCACTCTCCAGAGGTCCGTTTTGCTCTTGTGCTGCTGTCCAGCCCAGGCATGAGGACTCTCAGTGGTGGGAGCAGCAAAAAGAGCCCCATGGACCAGCTTCAACATCCACTTCGTACCTAGCAAGGTAATAATAACAAGGGGGAACATGTCTTTTGTTGTCCTGAGCTTTTGAAAGGTGGGTTTAAGGCCTCTGAGCTCTCTGCAGAGAATTAATCACACTGTACTTCTGCATGGGGCAAAAGTCAGCAACAGGAAGGTTTATACTTAATATAGGTTCACTCACAGCTTGCAGAAAGCTCAGCACTATAATATGCCTAACAAGATGCTCCCAGTGATCAGTAATTTCTACCCTGGTAAAACGCTGTGTTTCTGCCACACCCTGTTATTTATTTATTGGATTTGCTGTTGTTCAGAGGAGCCCTAATCATGCAGCAGGACTGGGTACTGCACAAGCATGGAGCATAAGGCAGACAGGTATAATACAAGGTAGGTCAGAAGACGAACGTATTCAGAGGAATACAAAAAGCAGTGAGATAATATAGTTCATCAAATGCCTTACTGCTCTCAAGTTAGATTTTTTAAGACATCCTGATAAAGGAAAGATTTTCCTTGCCTGGCCTTGCTGAACTGCATGGAGTTGTCTAAATCACCTGCTCCCTGTAATCCATGGAGAGAAATAGGGCAAAGAACAGTAATTGTCTTTCTCTGGCCAGTATCTGAGCTGCTTAGGACTTGTCTTGGCCAGGACAAGTCCTTGCCAAAGACTCTGTCTTGGGATCAGAGACAGCATTCACCAGGTTTAATTTTCAGCTGTAGTTAAAAGGTGATCTCATACCCGTGGGGGTCGCTGGTATCAACACCCCCCAAAATGTGTTGACTGTCATGCTCTGCAGTCCTGTTCAGTCCTGTTGGTCTGCAATACCCTCTTGGAGCTGCCCAGAGAAAATTCCACAGCCACCCTGCCTTTACACCTTCTTCCTGAAGCAAATCTCCTCCCCGAAGGCCCTCATGCTCTGCACTTCTGTGCACTGGATAATAGGCTAATGACATGCTCCAGATCCACTGCCTAACCATGTTCACTAACCTTAGTTGTGGATTATGGTCATGGCGGTTTGATCTGTCACCCTTCTTGTCTATGGGGTATTTTGGTATCAGTCTTGGGTGCAGAAATTACAGGACAATTTCAGTTCCCCTGAAATTCCCCTTTGTGTGGGATTCCCAGGAATGTGGTGGTAAACTCCCAGCCAATGCAGCAGCAACTACTCCAACTCATTTTTAAATGAAATACGCAGTGAAGACACCTTGCAAAGAGGAAAGGAGGGGGTAATTAGCTCAGAGCTGAAAGCAAAGACAGATTGCAGCATTATTCTTCTGAACATAGGCACTCTATGCAGAGAAAATTATGGTTCTTGGCTTTTATCCCTCAAAGACGTTTGAAAAGCCACAAGCTTCTTTCGTTGTCACTTCTGCAGCTTTGTGTCTGGGAGTGTAATTGCGCATCCCCACAGACTGCCTGGCAGCATTTGCTGGCACCAGGGAGCAGACTTGGGCTCCCCTCCCTGTGCAGAGAGATAATGTGGTCCTGGGTGCAACAGCCACACACCACAACGGGATCCACCAACTGTCTCCAGATGTCTTAGATCTAACACAAGAAACCAAATGTCACTGGACTCTCTTCGGCTGTCCAGGCTCCTGACCCAGTGCTTGCTGAAGCAGGCTGTTGAGCTTTCTGGAGGGATACATGCAGCTTTCCCTATTTGCAGCTGAGTAAGAAACATGTTCCTTGGCCATCTGGAAACAGTGGATAAACCAATTTCTTGACCTCTCCTGAGCTGGTGTTTGGCTTTCCTCCACCCTGCACCACTCCCTGGTGGTGCTTTTCCCTGGGAACAGGCAAGTTGCTTTTAAAAGCCTTCAAATGCACTTGACCTGCTCTAGCATATTAGTGGAAGCTGTTTAGGAGATCAGAGCAGAAGAAAATTCAGATTACAGTCAGACTTTCTGGATAGATAATACTCAGAGTATAAAGAATTATTTAAGCCCCATCACAATGCCTTTCCTGGTGAAGAACCTATGCATGTTACATAAGGTTGACAGTGTTCTCTTCTTTGCAGATATATACTGCTATTATAGTTTTACATTAAAAGATAGGTTCTACCCTTATTGCACTCAGGACAGAGGTGATCTCTGCTATGCCGAAGAGGCAGCCAAAGCATGGAGGACATCAGGAATAGGAAGGCATTGCCCTTCAACAGTTTCCACTGCTTTCTGAGGACAACTTGTATGGAGAAGGAGAATATTTAATAAGCAAGGGGGAAAACCACTAGTGAGCCAGCCAGGCACTGTCACGAGCCCATGGCTGGGGAAGGTGAGCAGGGTGCTGCTTGCATCATGCAATTTCTGCCTGCTTTCCAACCACTTGCCGAAGTTCTCCAGGCACAGCCTGGGCATGGTTCAGGGGATGGCATGTCCTAGAGCATCCCTGCCTGCTCTATCTTGCTGGGGCTGATGGCTTCAGCAACGCTTTTGTGCCCTTGTAGTTCGGAGAGGAACCCGTGTGTGGGTCAGCCAGGCTGCACTCCCCCTCCAGCCACATCAAGCATCCCTGAAGATGTGCTCAGTGCCTTTGCACCGGGCCTGAGTGTGAACAGATAGCAGAAGAGGTATAGATGGGACAGAGGTGTCCTTAGCCCTGACAGTATCCCGAGGTAGATTTTCAGGGCTGTAGAAAGCAATTTTGCAGTGAGGCTTCTCTTGCAATGAAAAGTGTTTTTTTCTGTGTTACCAGCTGTAACTGAGATGCTGATGGTCCCCTGTGAGTGAATGAGTCTGCACCAGTAACCCCACAGCATGGAGGATGAGATTTCTGTGGGAGCAGTTTCCCACCAAGGCCAGCTATGCTGTTTATCTGCGTTCACAAGCCATGAGATTTGGTGAATTGCTCTCACACAAAATTGCTGAATATCCAGGCTGTTTCCTGGGGTTTCTAGCTCTGATTAGTTCTCATGAGGCTGTGATGTTGTTTTTTTTCTTTTCTGCTCAGTAGCATTTCATTCTGGCATCTCAAATGTCAAAACATAAACATAAAAAATACCATCCTATGTAGAAAAGGGGTTCAGGTCACCCCATCCTCTGTGGTGGCAAAAGGACTTGGGGAGAGCACATGAGCCTGGCCTCTCTCCCCAGCCCGTCTTGCACTTCTCCAGCTTTCCCTGCCTACTCCCCTTCCCCATCCACTAATGGTCCTGCCTAATCACTTTGAAAACTTGCTGGTGCTGCCACAGCCTCCTCTGCACAACCGCTACTTCCCAGTGCCTGTATTCAGTGTCTTCTCTAGCTGTGGTGGGCTTTGCTAAACACAGCAGCTCTGCTTTCATGTTCCCCAGTGCCATGCCATCATCCAGGGCTCAAGAACTTATCCCAGTGCCTTCCATCCTTTTCTTCCTCAGTCCTTTCCTGCACAGATTGTCCTGAACTTCAGCAGCTACCTCATTTCTGCATTTGTCTGTATGGCTTCAGTGAGAGACCTCTCCAAGGACTTCCCAGCTTGGCTCCATTTTCAGAAGATGATGTGATAAATTCCTTTACCTAACACTGAGCTTAGATATCTAAGATACCTGAAACTGCTACTTTTGTCAGCCTCTTTGTTTTCATAAGTTTGATCTGGCAGCAAGAACATTCAGTGACAGCCACCACCGAGTAGACAAGTATAGGAAGTTTTAGGTAGAGTGCAAAACCCAGCTATTTTCCCATTGAGTGATCTTCAGAATGGGCATATATTAAAATTCTATTCCTCTTGCAAAAACACTGGGAAACCAAACATTACACGACATTTTACACAAGCTGCTCATGTTACATAGCTGATCCAAATCTGATCCAAGGTATCCAGTTGATCTTTGTCAAACTTTGCCAGCCAAGAAAACATTTGTGAGCAATCTGAAATCATTTGTGGAGCGGTTCACCTGTGCAAGGTTTGCAGCAAAAATGAAAGGAGATAAATTCTATAAATTAATCAGGAAGCCTTTTAAATTATTAAAATATTCTGTTCTTTCAATTAAATTCTTAATACTATTTTAAAGCTGCAGAACATGTAAATCAGGAATGCAATTAAAGTAAGGCATAACTTATCTATTTATGCATTCATTTATACTTGATATTGAAGCTTAAGATATTTTCTAGGGTTTTGAAAGCCTTTTCAATGCTATAAATATTTTATTGTATTAGCAATAAATACTTATTTATATACTAGGAATTCAACTGTGTCTTTAAATGCTGTTGTAAAGATACAACCACTAAAAATATGAATTTTGTGCTTTCCTGTATTGTCAGAAGACTCAGCATGCTGTTTTGTTTTTCTTAGTTCTGAATACTGATTTCCATCCTGGCAAAGACTTTGTTAAGGAAGATAAATTTGGTGACGGTGCACTAAAAAGCTGACAAAATGCCAACAAAGTGGAATGCATTTAACTTAGAAAAGCTACAGATTTTTAGATAATGCCATTATGCTCTGAGGTCCAAAGTTATGGAATCAGGGAATTGTACCTTTGCTCTCCTGCATGTGTGAAGGGACAACAGTTATTAAATACAGCCATTTGATTAAGAAATATCAATTCCTTACATCTAACCACAGCAGAAGATAACAAGATCACACAATAATTAGTGTTGGAAGGGACCTCTGGAGATCATCCAGCCCAACCCCCCTGACAAGGCAGGGTCACCTAGAGCTGGTTACACAGGATCACATCCAGGTGAGTTTTGAATGTCTCCAGAGAGGGAAGTTCTACAACCCCCCTGGGCTCTGCACCTTCAGCATAAAGAAGTTCTTCCTTATGCTGAGGTGAAACTTCTTGTGGTTTAGTTTAGGGCCTCTGATCCTCATCCTGTCACTGAGAAGAGTTTGGCACCATCCTACTGGCACCTGCCTTTGAGATATTTGTCTGCATTAATGAGATCCCCTCCTAGTCTTCTCGAGACAAAACAGGTCCAGCTCCTGCAATCTCTCCTCATAAAAGATATGCTCCAGACCCCTGATCATCCTCGTGGCCCTCCACTGGATAATCTCCAGTAGCTCCTTGTCTGCCTTGTACTGAGGAGCCCAGCACTGGACCCAGCACTCCAGATGTGGCCTCACCAGGGTCAGTAGAAGGCAAGGATCACCTCTCTGGACCTGCTGGCCACACTCCTCCCAGTGCACTCCAGGATACTATTGGCCTTCCTGGCCTCAAGGAAACACTGCCAGCTCAGTCAGCTTATCCGTCAATAGTCCCAGGTCCTTCTCAGCTGAACTGCTCTCTAACAGGTAAGCCCCCAACCTGTGCTGGTACTTGGGGTTGTTCCTCCCAAGTGGCAGTACCCTACACTTGCCCTTATTGAACATCATTAGGTTTTCTCCACCCAAATCTCCAGCCTATCAAGGTCCTGCTGAATGGCAGCACAAAGAGAAGTAGTCTCTGAATTATGTTAGTTTTGTGTTAGATGTTCTTTTTTAATATTATTGGTAAAATGCACTGAGGTAGCTGTGTAGAGCAGTTAAATCTTCATACTTATAGCTGAGGTACAGAACTCGCAGCCAAAGCCAAACACACTCCCTGAGTTTGGGGAAAGCTTTTGAATGGGATCAGAATGCTATTCTACAGTTTCTTGTTAGAACTATGTCAGATTCCAAAGATTTGATTTGATTTTGTTATTTTATTTTACTTTATTTTTATATGAGCAGATGTGCTGAGAAGCGCTGCTGATTTACATGCTGGAGGTAACAGCTCAGGCATCTGATGGTGAAAGTCATGACTAGTGTCCTGAAACCAGTGTAACCCTAGCAACTAAATGAAGTTTGAGGAATGAAACAGCCCATTATATTACAAAACAGTAGTTGCATGAAATATGGTGTCTGCTGTAATAAAAGAAGTGTCTAAATTTCTTGGGGTTTTATTAAATAAAACTTTAAAATATTGTTGGGGGGAATTAGAATTGATGTTTCAAAAAAACTTTGCTGGTTATGCTACTCTCTTGCTTACCTATGTGTACATTTGGCATTTGTGATAGCTTGCTCACCAGAGGTTTCCTTGCTTATGACCAGCACCCTGAACCCCTGTTGTTGTGTTTCCAAGTGTATTTCTTGCCACTTGGACCTGTCACTATTGTATGTGTTTGCACAAACCATCTGCAACTATGGTTCAAACATTGTAGCTTTGCTCTGGTTTCGTGGTCCCCCAAGGACTAAAAAGTCAGTTTGTGTCTCAAGATGTAATTGTCTCTTCTGTTTTCTCAGCACTTTTTTTCCCCCTCTTTATCTTGGCTTAGATGTTCAGGAAATGGTGCATACCTTCCATGTAAAATTTAAGTGGAATAAAAATAAAAAATATAAAAATTAATTTTTCAATTCCATATAAACATTAGGAGCAATTTTAAGATTGAATATTAATAAGCACTGTAAGGGCATACATTTTTAATGTAGCTGCTGCCCACATTTGAAATTAGGTCATTCAGATTTTCTTCTTCTTACTGTTTATTCCAGCAGTTAATGTATAACATGAAAGAAGAGTTCAGGTTTTATACTTTGTGTTTTATACTGATTAGAAGCAGGCTGTAGGTTTTATTTGGAAGGCAAAACATACAACTTTATTTCTCTCTCTGTTTTATCTCTAGTGGCTCTGGAAGGAGCTGGTAAACATGGAAATTAAATAGAGACAACACTCTGTGTTTTGAGACGTTTTGCAGTCTCTCCTAGTTGGAAACAAGACAGGAGTCTGATTCCAAATGTTTGCAGCACACAGTTGGAGATGTGCCAAGATGGCACTATAAAACAGTTGTCTGCACTGTAAAACTGGGGTTTAGGCGGGGGTTGGCATTGTTACTGACTTGCCCAAGGAGTTCTAAAGGGTAGTCAAAGCAAAAGTTATTTTTCACAGGGAATTGCAAGTAGTCATTTTCTCTATAGGAGTATCTTTGGTGCTATAGGTATATAGTACCAATAGGTTCTAACAGGTATATTTTGCTAAAGTAAAATTAATTCTCTTTACATCCCTTTTTAATCCATGTTTGCATCATTGTTTGTAAGATGCAAATTTCTGTGCTCTCAATAAATAATGGAAATGCAGATCTAAATGCTTCACAGCTAGTTATGGACAGCAGTAAGTAACAGTAACTCTTAAGAAGCTGAAAATGGTCTAGAAAACTTACTGGTTACTACCTGCCACATCTTTTGCAAAGTTGCTTTTAAGTTTAGGTGTGTCTGAACATGGGTTTCTATAAAAATATAAAAATAATGGTTAACAGATTTTTGTAGGTGTCACGCTTTGAATGAGGTATCACATTGTTATGTTTAATGTATGTTAGACTATTACAAAAATAACCTAATCAAAATGTGTTTTCTTTCAGCTCCAGCGGTAAACCGGTTCACCAGACGGGCATCAGGTCAGTTGGATAAAGTTGCATGTTTCATTGGTCTACATGATAGTTGAAACCTAATGCTGACAGTGATAGCTATGTAAAACATAATATGCCATTAGTCAGATTTCTTTAAAGATGACTAACTTAGGTTGATTTCAAATTTATTATCTAGTTTACTGAAAAATGCAGCCAAGGTTCCAGCTCACAGAACTTGCATGAACCCTTCTTGTTGCTGTGGAATTTATGAGAAACCTAAGGTTTTCTTTTTTATTTAAAGAAAATAATTTTAGTCCTAACAGAACTGAACTTTGGAAGGAAGAACTGAATGTAATCTGATTCAGGGTTATCTTGCTTACTTATAGACAGTCTGAAACTGCAATTTGGTGATCCACTGTACATGAGAAGATGTACAACTGTGCTAGAAATCTCCCTGTGTTTTTCAAAACTGAGCTGTTTTATGTATGCGGTGTGCTGTTCTGTTGGGCACAGCTGAAAGATCAGGTCCTAGAAGCAGCATTGCTGTGGTGGTGGTAGTGTGTGGTGCTAGGAGCACACCTGTATGTATTTTTCAAGTTAACTTGGTTTGTGCTGGCTCAGAGGACTATTTACCTTACTCCATCACATGTAAAAGATTCCTCCAAATTATGTATCATTAAAAATTAATATTCATGGCCCCTCATTGTTCTGCTGTATCATAGCCTTTAGGCTTCATTTTTGAGGGCTTCATCTCCTGAAGCATGAGGTCCATAACCTATTTTTTTTTGTTTGAAATAGTATGAGTGTGAAAGTGGGGTGTAAAACTAAATGTAATGAGACTTGTGACTGACTCCTAAGAGTCTGCAGAGCAGGAGATGTGAGCTGATCCTAGTCATCTCAGTAGGCTAAGTTTGAAATCTAGCTCTAAAACACTTCCTGTTTTCAGCTGTAGATCATTTTTGGTAGATGTAAAATAGTTTGTATTCCATAATGCAATAAGGCTAACCAGACTTCTAATTTTGCTAGTTACAGTGTTGTGAAATGAGTGGTTTAGGGTCACTCAAAGAATGACCATCAAAGGTATTATCAAGAGCGATTTTATTATGACTTAAAGGTGCCACTTAATAGAATTCAGTGGCAAGGTTCAGTCTGTTACTTGTTACATGGATGAAGCATCCAAAGGAAGAATGAGGTAAAATTGAACTAAAAATGATTGATACAGAGACTGAAGGCACAAAGGGAAACCCTCCCATTGAGTCATGAGGTTCAGAATAGACCCCCTTACTTTCTAAACTCCTGATGGAGCTAGGTGTGGCTGAACCTAGTCTTAGTCTCAGATGTGATCAACAGCTTAAGTCCAGTGGAATGTATAAAAGGAAAACCAAGGTAGAATCAAGCTGATTTGTATAGAAACTGAAGATGCAAAAGGGTATGGGAAACGCTCTCATTGAGTCACAAGGTTTGGAGTGGACCCCTTGCTTTCTAAACTCTATATACAACGGTATATACGTAATGGAAGAGATAAGGAAATCCTCCTGTTGGGTCATGAGATTCAGAATAGATCCCCTTGCTTCCTAATCTCCCAAAGGAGCCAAGTGTGGCTGGATCTAGTTTTAGTCTCAGACTTGGTCAACAGCATACATCTAACATGTTACAAGTGTACCAATTCATCACAGGGGGAATTTTACACAGCTTTCATCTAGCAGCAGTTTACAGTTTTAAGGTGGATCTTATAAAGTGAGTCAACAGAATTTACTACACTTGCTACAGCAGCCTGTATGCACATACACCCTCATGCATACGTAAAGACATATAAAGGTGTCTGTGAAAAATTACCCTCAAGGTCAGTGAAATATTCACATCTAATGTTTTGGTATTTCTCACTGGGCAAGGGTTTAGTCTCTAGGAGTGGGGGGCACTTCAGTCCAGGTGCTGTCTCTTAGTGATGGTCCTCAAGGCAAACTTGAGAGTTTAAAAACTCTGAGAGGTATCCCACTCAGAGGGAGATGCTGGTCGCAGCCTCCTGCAGTCCAGGAGACCTCAAAGGACCACTATTGGGCTGCAAGATGATTTGCTGTAGTCATTAGTAAATTTCCATCCTGGCTACAACTTGAGTCAGTAAATACTAGAAATTTTTCAAAACTCCATTAACAATGGTACTGTTCCTCTTTGACTACAATCAAGGGAAGGAGTATTCTGTGGCTGTCAGGGGCTGACTGATTATCCTTGCTCTTGCTTCCCACCTTAGCCAGGGAACAGGAATCTCTGGTATGATCAGTGCCTCACTCCTTAGCCATGTGCAAGAGTTCCTGGTATGATCAAGGGATGCTTCACCACCCAACTTACTGCACAAAGGTCAAGGCCTGATGGGAATTCCTGAACTCATAGAGTGGCTGAGAGAACTGCGGGGGAAAGGGGGTGGTTGCACCACCACACAACCTCAGGCAGATAGTTCATTGTCAATATAAAAATATTAGTGGAGATCCTCAGGATTATTAAGTAACTGTACAGAAAAATGAAGGTTTGCATTTGCAGAATTGGTGCATGGCATAGGTAGCACAAAGTAAGAAAATGTAATGAATTCCAAATATTCTCATGTTTTAAGTAATGGCAATACATCATAAAGTACTGTAGCATGAAATGAAGGAGTGATTCATTAACTAGCACGCAGTAACAGTGAGCAGAGCTTTATGCAAATTATGTTGCGTGTCTTAAGGATAAGATTTACTGCCAGTGATCGATAGCTGACTTTAATGAGTGCAGTCCTTAGATGTGTGATAAGCTTTTGCATTTCAGTAGGAGAGCTTGGTTGTTTGAAAAGCTAGTACTTGCTCAGGAAAAAAAAAATAATTCTTTCTAATATTCCTTTGAAAGGAAGCTAAAAAAGTGTCAGCCTGATTTTTTTTTTTTTTTTGCACAATTATTGGAGAAGTGATTTGCATGAGCAATTAATATTTCATGTGTTTTGGTCTTGTTGTGGAGAGATAAAATAGACTTATTATTGTATAGTATAGTCCAGTTATATAGTGTGGTCCAGTTATAAATCGTATGAGTACAGTTCAAGCTGGAGCAAGGTAATACTGCATTCTACTATGCACACTATTTTATTAAGTTTCTGGCAGCTTTAATAGTCAAAATGATTATTTTTCAGTCAAGAAAGCTGATGAAAGGCAACAGTGCTTACTGCTCCTCTTCATGTCAACTGGAGAGGCACAGTACATTTAAGAAACTTGATTGATAAAATATAAAATTAAAAATATGAAGAAGATTATGCTGATAATACAGACATTTTACAGGGGTGTTTGCAGTCCTAACTGTATTTTGGATGCTTTAACTGAGCAACAATTGTTTGGTTACATTAAGGTAGTCAAGATACCTTGCAAGTGGAAAAGCCAGATAGTAGCTGATTTTTGTATGCTTGGTAGCTTTACAGCATTCTGCAATCGAAGTTGATTCTCATATTTAGGAAATGATAGGCTGACTAAATGAAATGTAGGGTTTTTCTCAAATATGGATTTCTCTTAATTTTAGGCTACTTATCTAACAGCTATTTTAAAAATTTAAATGTGCAGAATTGTTCTTTCTGGAGTGTTTCTGAAGATTTACTTCTGATGACCATTATTCCAGGTTAATGATGAATATTCAGAGAATTACACGGCTTCACATTGCATCTGATCTAGTGATACTGCAGACTGATCCCGAGAGTGTGACTTTTAGAGTCCCTGCCTTTTTCATGCCCATATGTTGTCTCTTTTTCGCTTGCGAAGACCTAGGAGTTGTGCTTCCTAAGGGTGCATTGATTTAAAGAAAAAAGAAATACAGGAGGTTTTGGTGTGTTGATTTTCATTGGGTCTTCAACTGACCTCTGATGTGGTTCCCAAATAACAACACCTGAAAGAGGGGTAGTAATGACTGCGTTTAGGCAGTGGTAGTATGGAGAAAGAGCTGAACCACTGACATCAGTTGAGGCAAAACATCCAGTGATATCTGCAGCAAAGGCTCGTAGACTTTTCTGCTAAAAGCTGCTTTTTTAAGCTCTTGCAGTGATAAGCAGGGAGAAGCTATGAGATGACATTTCTTCACAAAGAACAATAATTCTCTACAGTGAATATCTTGATTTTGATGTTTCTCTTATTCTTTGGATAATGCCTAGTATTTTACTTGGTTGCATAAGATAGTTATTTTTCCTAACAGAGCTAGAAATTAAGAAGTTAGAGTTTAATTGCTGAAGCACCTGCTGGCAACAATATAGTAAGGCATTTATTATTTAACAGCTGTTCCTGTTAACATGCTGTGAATGTATTAATGTACTGTCATTGGTATGTAAAGGATAAAGGCATAAGTAAACTAGGATCATCTAATTGGTCTTTAATTTCAATTCTCAAAATTTATTGAAATACCTAATTTAGTATCTCTTCTGCGTGTTTATCCATATGTGTATATATCCAGTGTGGGCTCTATACATAAAATACACATGTACCATAGTGCTGATGACATAGGTACTTATGAGCTAGTTAATAATGCATTCCATTGTTCTAGGCAATGCACGAAGAATAATAGATATCACAGTCTTAAATAGAAGAGTTTAGCAAGAAGAGGAGGTTAAAAATATAGAGTTAGAATGAACAATGAGACAGCTGCAAGTAGTTAATCCTTAGTTTTTGTTTTAAAATCTGGTGGGACTGAGATGAAGAAAAGAAGAAAAACTGTTGAGGCTACCAAGAGACTTGAAGGGTAAGAAAGGAGGGGAAGGAGGTAAAAGCAGCATGAAATGGAAGAGAAAGCTGTATGTTCATGAGGTGAAAAAATGAGTGAGAATTCCTGAACAAGCTGAGATAGTCAAGAGACGCGGTTTTTTAATATAGACAAATACTTTCTTGCTATGGATGAGATTAGTTTTAATCCATCTAAATATGAGACACGTAGGGATGAAGAGCTAATGTGTTTCTGTATGTCAGCAGAAGCATTAGGTTCCTGCTTTTCAGCATCTTGATGTATAGATAAATGAGTAAATTATCTCATTAAATACTGTCAGGAGTTTAGAATAATGCAAAAAACTCAGCATGGGCTTGCTATAGAATGAGCTTAAATTTATGCTTGATTAATACAATTTGTAGAGGCTATTTATACCCATTTACTAGGAGTATATACAAATGTATAATATCATCTTATTTAAGAAATAGGTAACAGTCTATGAAGTTACTTTAGTTATGTATCTGCTTAAGCTTCTGGAAGAGTGAATAGAACCTAACTGAGGTTTGGCAAGTTAGCCTTCTAAAGCCCAGAAGAACTGGTAGATAGGCTTATGGGCATCTTCGGGGCATCTCTTATTAACAAGGGAGATAACTTCCTCAGGTGGTTCCTACACATCCACATTGCTTTCTTAAGGCCAGGCTGGATGTTGTTCTGGGCATCCTCATCTAGTTGAGGATGTCCCTGCTCATTGCAGGGGGGTTGGACTAGATGACCTTTGAAAGGTCCCTTCCAACCCAAACAACTCTGATTCTATGATTCATTTCCCCCAAATAACATCTAACTTCCAAATACCATTTTCATCCTGTGGAAAAGAAATAATGAAGTTTCAAATAGTCTCCCAACTAAACGGGAAAGAGAAGTAGCTTTATTTACTTGCCAGCTTCTCCATAAAGATCTAAACATATAATTTAAACATTGTCAACAGGAAGATTACATCAGCGCCGTACATCTAGGGAGAAATTGGCTTAGGTATGTTTGGAATTAACTTGCAGTCAAGGAGATAACACTATTATGGAAAGAACAGAAGGAAGCAGAGAAGGTGAAAACTTTCAGGCTTCTTCTCTGTGGATGCTGGTAAGGACCTCTCCAAAGAAAAGAGAGAAACACATTGGAAGTAAATAGATGCTTACATTAAACTCCTACTGCATCAGCCATCAACTGAAGTGGGGAAGAGAGAGAATCTCATGTGACAGTAGAGTAGATCCCTGTGCAACAATTTTTTTTTGTTTCTTTACTTCGAACCTTTTTATAACTTGCAGTTGTTGAAAACAGAAATATTTTTTGCCTTTACACCCACTGCTAAGAACTGTCACTTGTAGGTGCATGGCTGATTAGCTGAAGAAGAAAGGCTGAGAAGGAAGGAACAAAGATGTTTTTTATGCTCTGTAAAAAACCATGTGTTTAATTCATTTAGGGGGTACTTGAATTTGAAATATTTTTCAAAGTATTTTCTGTACTCAAGTACTGTGGTAATTCCTGACAAAGACAGGACTGTATTCAGTGGCAAATCTATTCCCGCTGCACCTTTTTACAGAAGTATGGAAGTGTCTCTAAGAACCAAAATGAATTTTACTTAGCAAAGTTTAGGTTTACAGAACATCAACAGTTTAAAGAGGAAAAAAGGAGATGCAGCATTCTCTTTATTCTGAATTGAGATGCTCAAAAGTGATACTAGTGGAATAGCTTGATACAGATGGTAGTTAATTTGAACAGTAAAGAAGTTCAGTTCACTTGTGCTCAAGCCTTGCAGTTATTTAAATGTTTTCCAGCACAAATTTCTGCACATTAGTAGTACTTTCTGTTAAACTCGGACAGCATAAAACACTGAATAGGAAACCTAACACATTTTCAGCCATTTTACAGTTTTCAGAAATAAGTAAAACTTTTAATTGAAACACATGGATTAATTTCTAAGCCCCACCTACTTAGTGGATGAGGGAAGGACTATGGATGTTGTCTACCTAGTCTTTAGCAAAGCCTTTGGCTCCATTTCCCACAGTATTCTCCTGGAGAAACTGGCTGCTCATGTCTTGGGAGAGTGTACTCTTTGCTGGGTAAAATCTGTCTGGTTGGCCAGGCCCCAAGAGTGGTGGTGAGTGGAGTTAAATAGATCG
>JAVHNF010069268.1:14668-26743 GCA_034783455.1 Micropsitta finschii | reverse complement strand
GCCTTGAACACTGCCAGGGATGGGGCAGCCACAGCTTCTCTGGGCAACCTGTGCCAGTGCCTCAGCACCCTCACAGTAACAAATTCCTTCCTAATATCTCATCTCAGCCTCCCCTGTGTCAGTTTAAAGCCATTCCTCCTTGTCCTGTTACTGCATGCCCTGGTAAAAAGGTTCTTCCATAGTGCATTCACAGAATCACAGAATGGTTTAGGTTGGAAAGGACCTGAAGATCATCTCGTTCCAACCCCGCATCTGGCTTTTCTTTTTCTTGCCCTCATGAAACACCCATTTGGTTCTAACTATCACAGATTATAACCTAAGGATTAGGTAAATTGCTTTGCCTGGACTGGTGACTGCTGATGTCTCAGGTGGTTGCCAATTGAAACAACATGCGGCCCAGGAAAGGTGGAGCAGAGCACGTGGAAGCCCACCAGGGAGAGTAAGTGACGACTTAATATCCCTGGAAGAAACTGGAGAGGTTTGTGGTACAGAAACTGTTCTGTTTGGAGATTTAGAGGCTGTGTCTGAAGATAAAACAAACGTGAAAGAGGTTATGAAGCAAACAGAAACCGGCAGTAGTGCGTTTCCAGGATGAGGTGGTGTTTCCCAAGCATAAGGATGCTCAAGAATGAAAAAGGTGAATTGCTAATGGTGTAAATGGTTGGCTACAACGGTTTTGGTGTGTAAGGTAGCAGATGTAACGTCATTATCCTCGAATACAGCTTGGGAAAGCTGGGTGCTGCTAGCCTGCAAGCTTTTTATGTTCTGAGTAAGCTATTAAAAAGAGTAATAAAAAATAAACCTTATAACACCTGCATAAATACAGACAGTGCCAGGTTCAGAGCGTGCAGAAGCCAGGCTTTCTTTGCAATGGGTACTAGGCATATGAAATTTGCTGCCAAAGGGTATTGCAGATGCTTATGGTTTAAAGAGGGGCTGGATGAGTTCATGGAGAAGAAAGCCAGTGAGGATTATTCAGAAACTAAAGCCAACCCAGGAATTCCCTGAGCTTGAAAGTGTATGGAGTATCATCAGGAATAATCGTATTTGGGAATATTGTGCTTGATTTATCCTGTTCTCCTTTTTCTTGGTCATCTTTTCATGGCCTCTGTTAGAAGTATGATCTCAGGCTAGGTGGATCTTTGCTTTGAAATAGAACTGCAGTTCTTGTGGTCTTTCAGAACACCATCTATGTGTATGTATGGTGTAAGCATCAGCCATGTATGAAAGGCTGGATACAAAAATAAACTAGTGAATGGCAGAAAACACAGCCTACTAGAAAAATCCCATGGCAGTATGCGGGTAGAGGTCAGTAGACCAATCACGTACCCGTCATGTCTCACTGTCCTCCTCTCTTTCTCCATGTAGAAAAATGCTGAGTTATCAACAAGAGGGCAAAGAAATGCCCCAAGCAAGATTAGGGCTGGGCCTCTGAGTTTGTGGTCACAGGGAGGGTTGAAAGGAATTACACAGTCTGTTCCCTACCCTGTGCTCTGGCCTGTGGTACAAAAGACATGGGTAGGAATGTTGGGAGGGGAGTGGGAGGTCAAATAATAGTATTTGGTTTTGTTTAGTGGCCTGCATTCCTTGCTCCTGATTACCTATCACTGGCCCCTGTGTTTGTGCATCGCTGCTCTCTGTGCCCCGTGTGTTAGCTCTTGGGTTGGGGTTGCTCTCCTCTCGGTTCCCAGGCTGGTGTATGGAAAAGGGAAGAACAAGTGCTTCTCCTGAGGGCAGGACCTTTCAGATCTTGTTCTGCTGCTTCCCTGTGACGTGGCAGGCTGTCTTTTTTAGCTGAGATGAGCGGGCACAAGCTTGTCAGCAGGAGCGCTCCTTCCTGGGAGAAGCAGGACATGGAAAAGGCAATTGCAGGGGCAGGATAAAACACAATCCAGTAAGAAGCTGTATATAAAAAGCAACGTAGACTTCAAACTCTCCATGAGCGTTTGTATTAGTACAGAATAAGCCTTGCTAAAAAATAAGAAGTACGCGTACGGGATCATCCTCTTGGGAATAAGTGGCACATGTAACCTTATTTTTACTCCAGTCAGTTGCCCTCTGACATGGGGGACCTGAATTCCTACAGTTCTGGTTACTCATTTCCTTTCTTATCTTCCTGCAAGAATAGGCTGTATTTTGGATCTTTTCATTTTTCACTTCCTGAGGCTGTAAATCAGAGATGTGTTGTATGGAAGTGTGGAAGCCTTTTACTTCCATTTGTCCAGCCACTGGACTATTAAAATATTATGATTAGGAAAAATCCCATCAAACTTTCTGCATTCAAGCTTTACTTTGACGTGACTTTGCTCATTTTTAGGTTGTATTAAATGAGAATGTTTGTAGAATCCATACTTTATTGTACAGGCACAGTACAGGGTGCTCCAGAGAAAGTGGAATCACACATCAGAGAAATGCATGTCTAAATAATCAGGTTTGATGTGGGTCATCATCATGTTGAATTATGTGGACAAGCCTTCTGTTTGGGACCACTGCAGCATGGAGGCATCATACAGTGGTCCAGTGGCACTTGCTGAGGATGCAGATGTCTTTTTTGCCCATGGATGCTGTGATAAGGATCTCTCTTCTTGGCGGAGGAGCACGCAATGTGGTCACACTGCGATGAGTGTGAGTCTTTTAATTCTAAGCATTAGTTTTGGGTGGGTTTTTTTTTCCACATCAATTCTTGACAGTCTGTTAGGACCATTGAGTTGTTCAGACCTTTAGTTAGTGACAGAGGAAGCAGCAGCACTCATTCTGACACAGGCAATTGGGTATTTCATTTTCGGGATCAGAAAGGCAGAGTTGCTTTAGGAAGAAAAACCACAGGACAAGTATGATTACCAGCAAAGCCAGATACCCTTGGAATATTTCAGATCTATATGCTTCCACAGTGTTTTTTATTGCAATGGGTTATTAATTTATGATTATTTGTAGAGGCGAGCTATAAGCAGGGTTAAAATACTTTATGTTTTTAATTGCAACTGGTAGCACTGAAGCCAACAGCAAAAAATAGTTCAGTGGAAAAACAAATAATTAAGGTCTTAAAACCCAAACTCCAAACCCAGCCCTCTCTAGAGGCAATACTGCTAACAGTTTTCCCATTGTTACAGAGCACAGATTCAGTTTTTAGTCCATAATAAAAGATGCTGAAATAGACTTCCTAGAATTGTGTGCTTGAACAACCATCCTCAGTGGCTGTGAAAGTGTGGGGGAATATCTGTTTATAAAAACTGCTCATTCTCTGGCAATCAGTGTTTGCTTATTTTAATTAGAGGATTGGAGATTGACAGGCATATTTTCCATATCGTCTGCTGAAGTGTAGAAAAACCTTAACTCTTTATGCACATAAGTGACACATTGCATTTCTGCCTGTCTGGTTTCTGAACTTCACTTTGGATAATCCTAAGATTTCCTAAACAAAGTTTCCACTGAGTGTGATGGGACTTGGTCAGTAACTCATTTAGTGACTCTTAAATACTGAGTCACTTGAAACTGATTGATTCTTTAGGCACCCAGCCTGGATTTCACTGTCTAGTTTTACGTGTATACATTATATTAATCAGAACAGAGCACTTCTTCAGTGATATTTGAAATGTTTTAAAATAGCTGGCTTTTGACCTGTGTTATGGGCATAACTTCTGGAATACATTCAGCCTTTGATCCAGTATCCCAGGTGTGGGCGCAGGGAGGAGTTACCTGCCTTGAAGCAAGAAGTTTTCTCTCACCACATCAAAGGAGAAAGAAAAGACACAAATTAAAACAAACCCAACATATTCAGAGGGCTGTTTCATAGGAAGGCTGCTGTGGCTGCTGACATACAAGATACTTGCCAGTTCTTAGAAATTATATATTCTCTTGAATCACCTGGTTTGTTAAGAGGACCTAAAGAAAATGGCCTTCACTCTATTTGCATCCAAATCCATTACTGAAATTACAAGCCATTACGATTTTGGCCCATGAGTATTTTTTTTCCCCTGGAAAAATGAGTCTAGCCAGTTCTGCAGCTGAGCATCTCTTCCTCAGCCTGATACAGTCAACGAGCAGGTTTTTCATTGACAGCAAGGATGAGGCACTGTGATAGTACTGAGAGATGGTCCTTCACCTTCTAATCCTGTTGGAGATAGCGGGTTTGAAATTCATAGCTTTTAAAGTCATGCACTTTGAGAGTCAAGATATCAGCCAGGAATTCATCCAGCTAATGCTTTCTATTGTTTGTGGTTTTATTTGGGAAGCACCCTGTTTAGTTAGTGCTTTGCTTTTGCTTCCCAGTTGTTTAACCTTTGTTTCAAACGAATGAGGTTGTTTCATTGCTGATGCCAGATGGGAGAGGCATCTTTTTGTGTTTGTTAAATGGGCAATGATGAAGTGCTTTAAGCGCTCCAAAGGTTTCCCCTTTTAATTATGTAAAACAACAACAGAAAAATAGCTACAGCTGAACTTTTTAAGCTTGTTTTCTAGGGGTCTTAGCACTCAGCTGAAAATAACTGAAGCTGGTTCTTTGTCCTGTGTCTGTGACTAAATGTTTGGGTGCAATAGAAGGAGCTGAAGGCTGGGTGGACCTTTTGCTTACATTGTTGTTCACAGCTTATTCTTCATTATAGCTCTTTTAGCTCAATATGTGGTGTTTCAGGGGCAACAGTGCTTGAGACTGCTGTGTTTTGCTGTGCGAAATTAATGACATCAAGAAGGAGAAAACAGGATAAAGAAGTGAGTTTGCCAGTAATGTTTCTGTTTAGTTTTGAGATGCACTGGTCACCTTTTCCACCTCCTGTTCTCCACTGGGCAGCATGCAGGCTATATTGAGGGAACAAATTGCCATTAGAGAGAAGTGCTGAGGGAGGATTAAAGTGGTAAAAACTATTACTCTGGGCTGCAAAATCCTGCATGGAGCAAACGTGGCAAACAGTGTGCAAAGGTGAGTTCTGTATTCTCCATCATGTGGCAGTTACTAGGTGAGAGTTGATAGTGCTGTGGAAAGCAGGACATAGCACGGGCTGTTCTGTGACTTGCCTGTCAGTGACTTTAAGGCTGCGCACATGTCATGGAATACTGGGGTTTCTCCTGTTTGTGAAAGCTGCTTCCACTCTGTCTCATTTTTCTCTCTGGTGGCACTTTTGTAGAGGCTATCTGAGCAATTTTATTTCTGGATGGTTTATTTAAGGGAAAAAACCTGTGTTCTACCCATTGGAGAGAAAAGAACTGATACATGTCCATCCACTCAAAAGAAAACTCCTTTGGTGGATCTGAACTGGGCCTCCTGAGGACTTCCCAGGTTGACTGCTTCTCCCATAATCACAACCTATAAGCTCCTCTTAGCAAGCGCTGCTCATGTTTTCTTTCAGAAGAGCTTCTGGTCTTTTGAAATACCCATGCTCCAGTGACATCCCCAAACCAGAGCTGCTGTGGCGTTTGGAGGCAGCCTAGAGTGCTGACAGCACCATGCTCCTTCCTGGCGCTGAGCTGTGTGTGCCGTTCTGTGCAGACTCTGATCCACGTTGTGAAGTGCTCAGTATTTTCTTTGCCTTCACGTTTAAGAACTGTTAGGTAGAATTGTTTTTCAAGTACCACTGCCCAGTCTCTGTGTTCCAGATGACGTATTGTGGTGTTAAGTTTCTGGTTTAAACATCGCTTATAATCTTAACCGCACACAGTTCCAGAGCCTGGAGTTCAACTGCCCCAGAATATCTGGGATGCAAAGTCTCTGCTGAGGTCTGGAAGAAGCAGCATAATAGCTCTCTTGAGAATATCATCATGGTGGGACTCAGCAGGTATCATCACAGTGGTCGTGCTCTTTGGTGTTTTAAAGTAAGGTCTGATTGATGAAAAAGTGAAAATATCAAAGATTGGAGTTGTGAAGGCACTGTTGCTACAATCTGCACCTACCAACTCATACCCCTAAGGATCAGGAATACAGGGCCTATCAGAACATCATCTGTGTCCCTAAAACTTTGTATTTCATGGGAGAAATCACAGCAAACATTTCACTTAAACCCCCTCCCAGCCTATTTGAGAAGGCAGAGGTGGTGAGTGCTGGCAGCTATCACAGCCCCCTCTCCACACACTGCGGTGCAGTAGACTTAGAAGGGAGAGCATAGAGCCAAAAGGATCACGATGCTGCTCTCTGCCTTCTCCCTGACACATTTTCTAAGCTGTTTTTGGCTATTCCTCCTTTACAGCCTCCCGAGTTTGAAAAGGCAACGGAGAGGTGTCCAGTGCAAACATCTGGCTTCTTGCCTACCCTATGCCTCACCTAGAACTTAAGCAGAAAGTTAACTTTCCTTGCTTTGAATATTTCTTAACATTTCTTATTGAAGTATTGGTTTACCTTAAGTAAGCCAGAAAATCACTGATAATCAGTCTTTAAAATGAGAGATGCTGAGAGACTTTAATACATCCTTGCACCGTTGGTTAGCAGTGGTCAGTGCAATGTAGGGTAACCTCTCCTCTTTGGAGCCTCAGGCTGTGCAGTGAGAAGTGGGTAAGCTGCCATGGCCAGATCAGAGATGGGTGAACTTCGTACTTGCATTTGCCTTTGAAGAGGCTGGCAGCAGTTTTCTGAACAGACATTTCAAAACCAAGTGGTTGAGTTACCTTTAAATAGGCAGTTGAGTCACCCTTAAGATCATAAAGGACAGAGATGTTTTCAAAGTTATCTAGCCACTTCAATTTTAGCACGTGTGAGGATCACATAATGGAGGTGGCATCCTAAATGTAGATTTGGAAGCCCTCATTGCTGGGATGTGAAGATCACCTTGGAGATGAGATGGCAGCTCAGCAGTCTCTCTGCTCTGCCTCCAGGCAGAGATGCCCACAGAGAACAACCCTGATGGTGACTTCTGCAGAACTGGTGCTGATAAAAGCACCTTTGCCAACACAGTAACCAATTTCTACTGCTAAGAACCACAAACATGTTTAAAATCCAAGTACAGATATTGCTAAGTCTTGTGGTGCTATTTTAATAGACTACTCCATGGTGCCATTAGGAAGCCACTTCTGGGGGTTATCTTACCTATTGGTCACTTTTCTCATGTTCTCATCTTCTAAAATATAGTTTAGTACAGACAATATGGACTCTGCAAGTGCCACGCTCACATCTGCAAGCCTTACAATCTCAGAAACTTTACTTGTGATGATTTCTAGTTCTTCCATTTGCAGGGTTGTATTTGGCAAGAGGTATAGAATCTGCTCTGCAACATCCTGTGCATTCTCTGGGGAAAAAGAAGGAATTACGGGTGATTTATGTGGCGTAGCTATGTGTCTAGCTGTACAGTCTAGCTATACAGCTCCATGTCCTTATGTTAAAGCAAGGAATTGGTCTGCTTCTGTTCTCTTTCCATATGGATATAATGCTTCCGATCTATTACAGAATTATGTCCTGAGAGTAGGTCAATGAGCCCTCAACATACCAGTGAAGATGGCAAAAAGTAAAATCTGGATATCTCAGCTTGTATGTTAAAGGATTCAGAATATTCTCACCTCCTTTTAGATTCTAAAGATTACCTGTAAACAACATTTACTTTTGGCTTTTGCATGCTTACAACCAGTTTGGAGTTCAGATTTACACAAGCTCTTCCCATCTGCCCAAATGCTACTTAACTGGGACAGCAGCAAAAGCCATTTCTGAATGATAGAGTTTGAAAAGCTGTATTTGCCATTCACCATCTCATCATCTCTCCACAGTGTTTTTATAGAAGCAGTTTTCCACACAGGGACTCAGACAGCCCGTATGCAATTGCACATCTCTTTCAAGGCTCTATTATTTGATGCAACTGCTGAGTAGGTGGATGAGCAATGGTATTGGTTTTGTTCACCATTCAAACAACTTGTACTGTTTGCATAGCTTAGCAAAGATACAGTCAGGCGGTTAAAGTTAACCTTAGAGCTTACATGAAATACAGCACAAACTTTTCACTTCCATACACTAATCAGTGCTTCCTTGTACAACATTATCAACTACTTCAATGCAGTGACAGAGCATAGACGGGCAAAACTTGTCGCGTTATTCAGCAGTTATTCACTTTGTTCTAAATCTAATCTCTGATTTGAGAGAAGTCCTCAAAGTGATTGCTAGAGAATTTTGAAGCACCTGCAAAATCCATCTACATTAAAACCACTTTAAGATGCCCAGGTGAACAGGATGCACATAAGACAACCTTATTGCTTTGGTTCTTCAGATGTCTAACATGAGCATTACCTGAGTATAACAGTGTTTACTTTGATTCACTGTATCACTGAAGTATTTGGTGCCTTACCTTCTGTTATTGTGATATCCTGGAGGTCTAAGATATTATTTGGGAGTTCTTCCAGTAATCTACATTCAGTCAAATCTGGTTTCCTCCAAAAAGCTTGCTCAAGTTCAATATTAATTCCACTGAAAAAAGAAAACAGTGTACATTGTTACAAGAAAAAAACATGAATTAGTGGATGTTCCTCATATTTCCCATTGAGGTACATTCAATGTCATTACGTAGCCCAGTTTTAAAACTGACTTACAAGCCAGATCTGACTTAGCACTCATTTAGCAGAGTGGGAGCCGAGACCAAATGCCAGAGCAATCTGAAATGCATCTGAAGGTACTGGAAGGCAGAGCTCTGAAGGGATGGCACAAAACACTACAGGGCATCTGTTTCCCCTCCCTGCTCAAGCAGAGAGCTAAGTGCTGCTTGTGCTTGCTGCAGGTGATGAAGTGATGCAGGGCTCCCTACTCCCGCAGCCTGTGCTGGAGCATCCCTGCACACTCCACATCTTCCTTGGCACGGTGGTGCCGTGTGCCACAGCAGGCTGCCATCTGCTTTCCCACCACTCAAAGCTTGGCTCTCCCTCCCGCTTCCCATGCAGGAACCAAAAGGAGATGAATTTGTCACTCACCAGCTCCTCTCAGCAGACTGCAGGGGGTTTTTCCTGCAGCTCACCTCCGCCTTGGCCGCTGGCTTTGTTAGCGGCCAGGAATAATTCCCCTTGTAGGTTGTGTAGGAAAAGCTTTCTGGACAATCCGTGAGGGCTGAGGAACAAAGACAGAATCCCTTTAAAAAGACAGAATAACCAAAAAGCAGACACCACCCCCCAACACCCTGTTCTCTGGCCTCCTTTCCTGTTGGGAATGAGCTGTAATCTGCAGACTGGAGAGGAGCATTTGACAAGTTTACTGGCTGCAAGAGAGCATTTTGCTGGAGAATTTCATCTGTTCTTCTACAGCCTTCATCCCTTTTGCTTGGCAAGGTCAGTTCTCAGGTAAAGCATTATACTCCCATCATCATACATCACCAACCATATTTAATGTCAGAACATCCTCCAGGCTTCTCTCATCTACCTGAAGGTGCTTTCACACTGCCCCTCATTATCCCCTCAGTGTCCTTCCTCCAGGCTTTATTTGGCTGCAATAAATAGGTGATCTTTTGTAAGTCTTTGGTATAAGATGTGCTTTTGAAGTCCAGGTACAGTCTTATAGCTCTGCTCTCTGGCTTGCTTCTGTGTTTTAAGGAGCAACAGAGATTGTGACAAAACCAACAAAGAGAGTTAGACTGGAGAACTTGAAGAGGGACCTTTTACAAGAACAAGCAGTGATAGGACAAGAGGGAGCAGCTTTGAACAGAAAGAGGGTAGACACAGGTTAGATATATGGAAGAAGTTCTTTACTGTGAGGGTGGTGAGTGTCCTCAGAATTACAAAACATGTGGTTTCCAATGAGCTTTTAATGAAGTATTATATTACCTATTGGCTTGACAGCCACATCTTCAGGTTTCACACACAAGGATAATAGTCCCTCTTCATAAGTGTCATTCAAGGATTGCTTGATCTTGAGACTCAGCACTTCTGGTGTTTCAAGTGATGTGGCCTTTATAATGGCCTTACAGATGTAGCTACAAACATGATACACAAACAAAGCTACCATATTAGTAACATTCCACAAACTGATTAGAAGTGACTACAAAATTAAGGAGTAACCCAGAAAATGACATTGAATCGGATAATTTATGTATGTATTTTGGTCACCAGAAGTGCAGTCCAATGGCAAATGTCACTTCTTGTGCACACTAGTACCTTATCACTGGAGATGCTTTCTAAAGGATGAATTATTGGGAATGCAGACACAGGAATCTTTTTATAGGTTCATGGTAAGTACCACAAGAGGTTTCCTGTTCATGTTATCTTGGCACAGGAATACCTTTGTCACCAGTAAGCATTTTTCAATGCTAGGTCTGGAGCGACCTAGCCATAAAGTGATGAGGTGCTTGAATACCCCCCTGTGTCCAAACAGAAGTGGCAGACACCAAGGTCCCTGGAAAACTGGGATTTAACTAACTACTTTCAGTATCTCCTTTGGATTCCAGCTTTTTGTCCTCAAAACAGCTGGTATCTTCTGGGTAACTGTGTTTGCTGACTTCAGGAGGTTTGGAATGACTGTCTCTCTCTTTGGGTGGCTTCAGGCAAGGCAGAAAGATGCAAAGAGACAGCTCTCAGTTGTAGATTGTTCATCTCAATGGACCTTTAATGGACCTTTAATTTAACTGGGGGCAAAGAAGTGAGATCTCCTTAGGACGGGGATGTTTCAAGTGTTCCCAGCACACTCCTGTCTCTACACAACTGTTCCCCACTAAGCGTGGCCTTTGTAAGCCCTTTGCAAGCACTCAAATGTGATGGGAACCCAGCTCCGCTGCCTTTCCTGGGCTGTGGTCAGAAGGCAATAGGGTGTCCTGCAGAAGAGGTGCAGGATTCATCCTGGCAGCTTTCTTGGGCATTGGCCCCAGTGAAGGATTGGAAGCCAACTCTTACATTGCAGCACAAACCTCCCAGCTTGCTATGGAAGCACTTGGAGCCTCTCAGGATATGGTGTATGAGAGAGAAACTTTGGGTGCTCAAACACTTTTCCCCGAGTCAAGCATTACTGTGGTTCTGACTCCACTTCTGCTTTTGACAACTAAAGGTTCCACAGTTACTCTGACACTAAAACAGCTGAGGAAGGGTTAATTCCTCGTCACCCTAAAAATGAAATCAATATGAGCTATGGAAACCCAGTTCATACCCATGGGTCTTACCTTTGGGACATCTGCTTGAGCTTCACCTTCAATTCGCATAAAAAGACACAGCAAGTTAGAAACTGGTTAAAATCAACTGATGCAAGTTGGATTTTAAGGCAGGCAAACAGCAGAAACTCAGTGTTCTCATTTAAAATAGAGCCTATTGCTTTAAATGCTATAGGGGCCTGACTCTCTGGGGTAGCCTTTGTTCTATAGGACTTCTAGAGGTACATCAGGATAAAAGAGAACATCAGAGTGCATCAACACAGAGCACAGAACGTACCAGTCTCTACTGGGACACACTGGCTTTCCAGCCCAGCTCTTCAAATGGGGTACACCTACCAGACTGAAGGTAAATATTAAGCCACACAACTACTGTATCCACCCTGAAGAGATAAGAAAAAGTAAGTCTTTAACTCAAAACTAACTAATTACTTACATGAGGCCTGTTATAGACATTGCTTTGTGGATAATTACCCCTGCAAGCAAAAAGGAATAGAATCATTATTTCAGAGCAAGCATATAACATGCTCCATTCTGCTATCACCTAAAGACTTTATCTTGTGACCATAGGGAGTCAGACCTTGCAGCTGAGAAGTCATCCTGAACCCAGCATAGGTGTAGCTACATAAATCCCCAAGGCCAAGCGCTGTAACAGATATGCACCCTGACAAAAAAATGCTTCTTCCAGAATGGGATCTCCCCCTTAGGACTTTCTGAATTGGCTTCACCCCATCTAAACAGTGCAGTGTGTTGCTGTGTTGTCAGTTGTACAGCAAACAGTAACTGTGGGAGTCGGAGAAGAAAGTAGGAAGTGGAAATATGCATGAAATAACACCCCATGTCTGCACAAGTGATACTTATAGGAATTGCTAAATGTCCCTCCCAGCTGCTCACAGTTGGGATGTGAATCACAGAAACCCAGAATGGTTTGTGTTGGAAGGGACCTTAAAACTCATCCAGGTCCAAGCCCTGCCACAGGCAGGAACCCCTTCCACTGGAGCAGCTTGCTCCAAGCCCCTGTGTCCAACCTGGCCTTGAACACTGCCAGGGATGG
>JAVHNF010069251.1:2585-12902 GCA_034783455.1 Micropsitta finschii | reverse complement strand
TGGCTCCTATCTGGGTGCCTACGCTGGGCACCGCCGGGGCAGCCAGAGCAGAGCTCCCAGAGCGGGCCCTGCTCATGAGGCGAGTGCCTCATGGGATGATCTATAACTGGACTGAGGTCAGTGGATTTTGTGGACAAGAGGAGACTTGAGACCTTTCATGCATCATTCACTTGGAAACATAATATGTATATACTTATATAAATATATATATATATATATATTTATGATGTGGTTTTCTTCCCTGGGGCAGTGATGGCCTCCACTGAGGAAAGAGCAAATATAGTGAAGAAAAGCTGCTCATATTGAAATGCATTTTTTTCTATTAAATATAGAGGGCAAAGGAGAAAAAGTGAGAGAGGAAGAGATCCTGGCAGAAGTTTATTTAATATAAGCTACATTTATATTTTTGGTGAGTTACAGGGCATAAATTGAACGTTTTAATGTATTCCATAATGCTGCAGAAACATGACCTTGAAGTTAGCACAGAAATGTATTGCAGCTTTTATTTAGCGGCTGCGGAGCCTTTCAGAATATGAACTTTAATAGGAGCGGAGTTAACAGCCAATGGTCTGCACTCAGGCGTGCTCATAATCTGATTCAGGAACATACACTCTTCTCTATTACTATTTGTTTAATTTTCCATCCTTTGAAATCAGTGCTCAGATCCCTATTCTGGCTCAAGACTCAGGGTCCCTGCATGTTTCATCTGCCTCCGTGCAGGAGAAGTGCAGAGCAGTCCAATCCCCCACAGAGGGATTGCTGCCCTCAGGTTATTTCTTCCAAGCCCAGGCTATCTTGCAATCATTTGCAAGACAATAAAAGCAGCATTTTCTCCTATTGAAATTAATTGAAAATGAGATTACAACTTCAAAACAAGGCTTTCACCTGAATGTTTCAATCCACTAAAATTCCTCTTTCTGTTTTAAAGGGAACGATGTGTAGGAGACATATTTTGGTAGGAGAAAAATGCCGTGATGGGAGAAATCCCACTGTGCAGAGCGTGTCACTGCCCAGCCGGTGTTGTAGCAGGATGGCAGCAGCTCTCTCTCATGACAACACACCTAAGAAAAGCAAGAACTTTGTGGTGGCAGAGGAAGAACTTGCCAAAATATAAAGGAGAATTAAAGAAGTGGGAGTGATGAGCCCTGTTCCAGTCTGCTGCTGGGTAACTGGCTGGTGGAGTGATGTGTAGGCTGGAGGAAAGAAAAAGTGTATCTTGATAAGAGGCATTTCCCTGCCAGGTTCCTTTATTCCCTGTCTGTCTGAGGCAAGTGACAATGGAGCACACAGTCCTGCGCCTGTTCTGGCAGGATTCACAGATGCTGTTTGTTCAGCATCGTGGTTATCACATCGCAAACCCCATCAGAGGTCTCCTGCCTGAATCCCCTCCTTCAGCTCACCAGGTCTGCTCCAAGTCTGCCCTCTCTTCCACCTTCCAGTCACTCGCTGGCAAAGGAAAGGGAAGGGAGAGGAGGCAAGAAAGGAGGAGGGAAAGGGGTAGCAAAAGTGTTCTGAAGTGAACAGAGGACAAAAAGTTCCCCACCCAAAAGCCCCATACCCAGAGTGAGCCGCTGACAGCCTGTCACTGCAGGTGTCCTTCACTTCCCTGGCTGTCATCTGTAATCCATCAGGGACGGAGACAGGACTCAGAATACCAAGGTGGCATCTTCCATCACTAGAAACTCCGTTCTTCTAATTAATTTTCCCACTGACCCAGAGACAAATGCTGTGTGTGTGTATGGTGTGTGGAGAGACAGGGAGGGATGCTGCATGCTGATGTCCCCACGTTTATGACACTGCTGTTTGATTGGCTTGTGTCTGTGGAGGAGTTATTTGTGCCTCAAAAGCATGCATGGGTAGTCTTTACGTTTGCTTGGAACAGAGGTTTCCTTTGCCTGTTGTGATCTGCCCTTGTCTGAAGGGAAACGTGCTTCCCGTGCAGCAGCAGCAGCTCAGCGTGGTAAACCCAGATCGGATTCCCTTTGGGAGAATAATAGATTCCTGGGCCTCACTCCTACGTTATGGATGTTGGCTTTAGACAGTCTTCAATATATTACTCTCACTTTACACCACTGTTAGCAAATCCTCCGCTCATCCCTGTTGCAGGCAGGTAGACTGGTGTACCAGGAGGACCAAAGCTCTGCTTCAAGGAGGACTGTGCCACGTCAAATCAAAGTTACAGCTCACCCCATCTCTTGTCTTTAACACTGGGCAATAATAAATGTTTAGGGATCATTCTTCAGAAGAAGGTGGGCAAATAGCTACAACCCCCTCCATGGTTTGACCATCAGTTTGTGGCACAATGACAGCCTTAGGTCTGCAGGAAGGCAGTGTCTTCATCTGCGCAGTGATTGAGTTGGGGATGGACCTCAGATGCACAAAAAAAGTGCCTGAAAGTTTTCAGGTTTTCCAAAACAAAATTCCAAGGTTTCAGATCTGATCTGCTGAAGTCAGTCATGGCAGAGTAAACCTTGGTCTTGAAGAACTGATTTATTATCGATGCCATGGGATGAAATAGTTTTTTAATGATTCTTTTGTAGTTGAGCAGTAAGATCCTAATGGATTGTAGCCATGCTGGACCTAAATATTAGAGCAAGCTGCCTTGGAATCAGTAACTACCTGGTGCAACAGCCTGGAAATCTTGGGGTGGCTTGATACAAATTAACAAGTGGAGGTTTATAATGCATTAAATAACAATTAATCTCGCAGTCAGTGAAGCAGCTTCTCTGTGAGTTATTTTGATGTGAAATTGCATTTTATTTTACTCTCCATGAAGCTCCTGCTCTCACTCAAGATGCCAGAAATTTTATATTCACAAGAGCAATCAGCAGAGTAAAAACTGTTCAAGAGCCAGGAGGAAATGGAAGCCCATAAGTAGAAGATGGTTACAGCAACCTTACATAGTCTGCATCTCTCAAAATCATTGGTGACTTTCAAGTAGGTTGAATTGGTGGCCACACAGTTTATGTTGAGCCTATCCAGGCTCTTCCCTAGGGATGCAAACAATTCCCTATGTCACCCATATGCCATAAGGCTGGATGAAGCTCAGGCAGCAGCGCTGCCTCTGCCATGACATACAGAAAGCCTTATCACAGTGATTATGTTCAATTAGTTTTCCTGTCTAGTTTGAGCAATTACATCTGAGGGCTTTTTTGGAGGGATGAAATATGCTTACAAAACATCCTCCCTTCTGACTGCTCATTGCATGGGTAAGATTATTTCGTTACACCATGCATGTGGAGATCAATGGCAAGCTGAGCATATTGCGGAGCCCACCATGTCTCTGGAAGGCACTTGGATAAGTTTATGAGGGCAGCAGGTTGTCATTTGACTGGTCATTTGCAGAAGATATATGGGACATAGCCAGGAGAGCAGAGGATGATCTGTTGTTTATTGCTTGAAATGTAATGGGTCCTTCCATGGAGAGAGATGTTAGAAGCAGGATAACCTTGGGACTCGTAGGATCTGCTGATGAGTTTGAAACAGTTTGTTATAGGGGAAATACTGGGAAGAGCCAGTACAGCCTGTTGTGAGTTGAGGTTATCTATAAAGATGGGTAAAGTGGATGGAGTGTTGAGATGAATATGGCGTTCACATCAATTTGACTTTGGGGATTAATGGATAGGGAATTTGATTAAGAGAGCACCATCCTTGAGAGCAGAGCCCTTAGCACCCTGATATGGAAGGCTGTCTCTTTTATCTGAAGCACTAGCCAATATTTCTGGAGGACCAACACTCAAGCTCTGGCATTTAAGTGCTCTTTTGGGGTTTCCAGGCTGTTTAATTCACTGAGCTAGCAATAATCCTGGTGTTCAGCAGGGCACAGCAGGGTGGCTCTGGAGAGGTCATGAATTCATTTATTTAGTCTATAAATTAGGAGAAAATACTGCCCTCAAATGTAAGCAAGACAGATGCCGAGGAGAGCATTGTAAGCCAAAAGCCATTAGGAGGAACGTGCTCGCCCTGTAGCTGTGTATTAGCCTTGGGGGTCAGCAGAGCGGGGTCCTGGAGCCCTCCTGATGGGTGCCATGAGATGAAAAGCTCTTCAACACATGGGCTCTGGTTTCCCCTGCACTCAGCTACCAGGGGGGCTGGTTGCGAATGGTCAGGTGTGGCCTCTCACCCCAGGCTTTGCCAACTTGCACATGGCTGAGTGAACCTGCTGAAGTGATCAGCTGGGAAACGGCTGATAGCATTAAATCCCATTTAAGCTGTTGGGTTGATGGGTAGAGTCAACACCCCCGGTGATGAATGGGTCAGCTCATGCCTCCGGGAGCCATCACTGCAGGTGTGTGTTGCTGCCTTGGAAAAACATCAGGGGCTTCGTTTGCCCTGGCTGATGTTGCAGATTACAGCAGGGTTTATGGAAAGGTGAGATTTGACCCCGAGGAATGTCATAAGGCACATGAGAAGGAATAGAGGAAGAAGCCTGATGTCAGGGGGTCCTGATTTTACTGAAGTTTCAACACAGCACAAATTCCCCAAGCCCTGGGAAGGAGCACGGAAATTCTCCTCAGCAAACTAATGATGTTGGAGGCTATTTTTCTTGCTGCAGACAACTGCACACCAATAGCAACAGCAACAACAAAAGAGAGCCTAATGAACCTGCAGGAACGTATGGCCCTAATGAAGATGAAAGCCTCTCTTCCAGCTACCTTGCTTAGAAACACACAAAGAGGAAGTGTTTCCGTTTGGAAAGGTAATGTAATAAAAATCTGGTTGATTTTTGATGCCAGAAAAAAACCCATCCAACGGATTAGACTGAGCTGTGGAATCCAGCCAGACACTCCAGTCTTTATCAAGAAAATGTATATGCACTAAGCATGCAACATGTACAGCATTTAAAATTAATACTTCAAAACTGTGCCTGAAAAAAATTGCATTGATACATATACAGCTCATCTACTTCAGTTTAATAAACTCATTTGAAACTGTAACTCATCTAATTTAATCCTACTGTATTTTCTGTGTAATAACAGCTCTAGTTATGCAGCTTTCACTCCCTGCATAGCCCTAAGCCCCTACTTCTTTCTCTGCTTAGACCCTGAGTCGTCAATACTGACGCGTTTCTCTTCAGTAAAACAGAAAGCAAGTGAATGGGATGATGAGGGTGAAATAGCTTCATTTATGGTAAAGCACCATGGACAAGTAAATGGAGTGTGGTTACTGTGGTAATTAGATCACATTGTGTCACCCTTAGAAGGAAAGTTTGCAAATCGCCTAATACAAGGAGTGAAGGCTTGGTCATACTTGCAAGGAAAATATTTGTGTCTGTTATTTGATGTACGAACTCTAAAGCTATTCTCTCTCTCTCTTCTTCTGGTATCTCTAGAATGCATAAGATAATTGTATTGTGTGGTTCAAAATAACAAACATAAATCAAAGGATTTAGCATAGTTTTGTAGGACACAGAGACAGTCTTAGCTTACTAAGCTTGAGTTACAGCATATGTTTTTCATTAAAGAATCCAATCCCTGATCTTCATTAAAAACACCAAAAATACTGTCTATAACAAAACATCAAACAATAAAATTATCATTAGCTTTCTAGACCATTACAAAATGAGAATCCCTACATTAATCTTACTGTTATTTGGTTTTAGTAAAGCGACCTTCAAAAAGAGTTGGGGTGAGTAAAGCAGTGAGGCATTTGCAGCAGGGTAGACAGCCTGACATTTAAGAGAATTCTCCAGTTTTACTGTAATCAACATAACATCACACATGCAGAAGCAACGATTTTAAAAGTAAGTCTGGGAGATAAAAAGGTCTGTTACTCAGGGTAAAGATATCAAAAACGTTCAAGAAAATGTCCAGACTGTAAGGGAAAGCGTATGGGATCGTCATAAGACAGGCAAGTCACCAAATAAAAGCACATTGGCAAAAATGATCCGTGAGGAGCATACAGGTAGAGGCATGTCAGCTTCAGGGCATTTCTGTAAATAAACATAATTTCTTTACAAGTCACCTGCAAGAAACAGGCTCTGAGGACTTTTCCAAACGAAAGTTATAAAATACAAGAAAGGGCTACTTCTGCTTGGAGATGCTGCAGAGTGGGGAAAGAGGAATCATTTATCCAGCAATGGGGTGAAGGAGCAAAGGAGAGGATGGGAGTAAGACTGAGCCCATGCACCAGCTCTTGTCACCAGCCGCAACCCCAAAGGGGCTCAGATGCCAAACTTGGATGGCATCTTGGATGGCAGCTTATGCTGCCAAAAAATTGCAGGTTTTAAAAAGCCACATGGCTGTTGTGGTGGTGGCTCTTCCCCTTGTAATCACCTTGGTTTGGCCTCCAAGAGGACCAAGGGAGCCTGATGAGCAGTAGGAGGATCATGAGAAGGGGGCAAGCGTGCCATCCCCATTCCCAAGGGCAAGAGCATAACCCACAGACTCCTGAAAAGCCCCAGGCAGGGTACATTGGTGACTTGGGATTTAGTGCAAGCAACTTCCACTGGGCTGCCCTTGGTTTTATTTCTAACTTTATTATTTGGTGCTTCTGATTATTTTTGGTTATTAATGGATATGTACAATAAAATACAGTTATTTGTGGTATTTAGATATCTCTAATTCAGAGCACATTTCACAAGGACATTCAAGGACAGGCAAAGACTTAGCACATGGCAGACCACATGTTATTTTTTCCTTTCATCTGAAGTATTTGGAGCTTAAGCTAGAGTGGATCCCACTATTATTAATTATACACCAGATCATTAAAGTCTATTCAACACTCCTGATTCATTGGCTTCCTTGGACATCCTTTCCAGTCACCCATGCTACCCTGGGTGCAGGCAGCTATTTGGTGTTGGGGGATAGCAGTGAAAGCCAAGAGGAGTTGTTTTGAGGGAACTCCCTGGATGGAAATGCCCTACTGCCCACCACCTCAAGCTGAGAGGACACTGCAGAAGCAGTGGCATACATGAACATGGATGAAAAGGTTTAGCATATGCATGACATGGCGGATAGATGGTTTTGTCACCTGCAGCCGAGATTCTTTCCATTCGCATAAGGCAGGCAAAAGCTGTGCTCATGGAAGAGTCCTGTGTGTTAGATGTGTGGCACAAGGTTTTGCTAGTGCATCAACACAGAGCTTGAAGAAACCACGCATTTGCATTGGAACATCACACCGGGCTTGTAGGGCCCTTTCCCCTGACTTTTCCCTGCAGGCTGCTGGATAATTTATTTCTTTTCAGGTTAAAAAGCTTGGGCGCTCCACCTCAGATGTGGTTGCACCTATTTGATGCTTCCAAATCCTCTGTGATCAGAAATGCTTGACAAAATTCTTTGGGATGAAGAGAGATATGTAAAAGAAAATTAGCATTGTGTATACTGCTCAAATAGTGTTCAAAGGATCTTCACATTTGCAAAGGCAAATAACAAGATATTGAAAATCCCACTTGTATCGGCCTGAGTTTTTTCTTTTGACTGAATGCTCATAGGACATAAAGCAATAACAAACTTATGTACCGATATAAAATTTGCAAATGGGAAGAAGTAAAGTTGAACAAAATACGCAAGAATTTGCAGCAGTGTTTTGGAGCCAATATTATTATAAGATGCAGTTCCAAAGAAGCAGAGTTGAGCACTGTCAGCTTTTTTTAATTTATTCATTAATGTGGGAAAGAAGATGGACATGCACAGCTTCATTCCAGGCCCAGGAAATGAGAGCTCAGACTATGAAGGAGTCACTTTTTTTTCCCCTCCATTCAGCAAAAATCTGCTGTATCCAAAGTGGAATATGAGTGTGAAATAGAATAGTGGCTCCTGGGGTTTTGTTGTTGTTGGTTTTTCACTTGTACAGCTAAATAAAAATAATTTTCCAAACACAAATTTAGTCCTAAATGATTTAATAATGAAATCTAATTGCTTAGATATTAGACAGAACATGAACCAAATTCAGCCTTGGTATGTACAAACTTGCCTTGATTAATTCTACCTACTTGCTGAAAGGGCTGGGTTTGGCTGCACTTTTTTTTCCCCCATCATAATATTAAAAGCTGGTGTCGAGTGAATCTGCAAAGCTGCACTAAGCTAGTGAGAAACAAATTCCCAATTTTTGCCTTGTTCTTCTCCAAGCTTAAAAAGAGCTGAGAACGGTGCTACACATAAGCTTTTCAATAAACATCTCCTAGCTCAAAAGTAGCACTAACAGAATTTCATCTTTGCAATACGAACAAATCCTGCTTCCCTTCATACATTTGAGAAGCATTTACTTTCAAAAGCACCTTTCATGATAAATTGATAAATGATAAAATGATATATAATATGATAAAATGCTGAATGGCTCCTGGAAAGCATGCGATGCTTGCCCTACACGCAGGTCTTGGGGATTTCTGGAGTGCCTGGCATTGTGTGTATGGCCCTCTTGCTGTTCTAGGCATCCAGGTAAACAAATAAAAATACATTAGTGTGTGTGATAGCACCCATAAAAGCACCCTGGTCATGTGAATAAGCAAGCCAGTGCCTTCCTTAAATTAATCTGTCTGCAGGCAGGAGCAGGCAGGAGCTGCCCAGGAGAGAGGTGTGCATTTGAGCCTTGTTCTCCTCATCCAGGTCTAGTGTCAGATCAAGGCACAGCTCCCACACTTGGCTCACATCCCTGGGAAACTCCTGCTCACCTGAGCGGTAGGAACTGGGTTTTGGTCTGCCCTTCGAAACTAAACCCTGCTTCTGGCTTTCCCACCTTCCCTTAGTGTCCTCTGCAGCCGCAGTATTCAAATTCAATTTATTATATGTTCTCAAGTTTGAAATACTGAGGAAAGGGGAGGAGGGAGGAGAGAGGAAACCATATGTCAAAAAGACTGAATCAAAGTGAAAGTGGTGTGTGTGTACACATCGGAGGAGGCTAAGTTTGGCCTGATGTTTTCTATTTTGACTATTGGAAAATTTTGGTGAGATGTGGGCTTGGTGTGACATCTGTTTAGCTTTGGGGAGCGTGTACATGTCTGTGTGTGTGTGCGTGTGTGTGGCAGAGACTGATGTCTTTCTTTGTATGAAGCTGCACAGTATCATATGGTGATATAAAACATGAACACCCACTTAGAAAATTCACGCAGAGTCTGCTGGGGTATTTCATCTCTATTCTAGTGGGTTTAACTCATGGGCTACATGCACAAAGTCTTTTTCACAGTCGATATAGTGTCTAGGAAAGCTCTACACCGGTGACGTCTTGTGAACCAATGGCCCAAAACTGGCATATTTTTAAAGCTTCTTTATGATGAATTGATCCTAATACATTCACCCAGGTTCTGAACAAATATTACAGCTGGCATGAATGGATGGTGCTCCATCTCATAGAGTTTCTTACCCCAGTCTGCTAGGGTACCAAAAGCTACAATATGCGTGACTGGCAGAGGCACTACTGTCTTACAGCTCCCCGTTTGAGTCACCCCTGGAAATCAGGCCACCGATTTTGTCTTCTCCTGATGAGAAATGAGACAACCAACCAAGGGCTTTGCTGGGCTTTGCTACTTTTTTTCATAGTAACAGTCCCAATATTTGCTTATAAAACAAGGGGGTGGGGGCATAACAAGCCTATTGAAGCAGAATTTATAGGAAGTTGTGTACAGCTCTGCTGAAAACAGCCCAATACTTCAAGGGTAAAGTGCCTGCAAACCAGCTTTTCCACCACTGCTGGCAATAATTAGCCATTCAGACTGCACTAAAAGCTGCCTGAAGGCAAAGAGACATTGCTAGTTTGGGGAGTTGCTTTAAAAAAAAAAGTCAATATTTCTTTGCCGCTGTTTTGCTTTAATTTCATTCCACTTTCTGTGGTGTCTCTGTACAACCTGGAAATCTGTGGTGCCCAAAACCAGCATTAAATGTTAGTCAGTTTTTCAGGCAATAAACCATTTGACATTAGTGTAGTTTCCATTTTTGTGTAAAATCCCAAACATCTGTTCCACAGGAGATGGGTTTGCTACCAAGCACTACTGTTAGATTTCTCGCCAACAAGTTTCATTGCTTCATGTGGTTTGTGTTTTGTTCTTTAAACAGTTAATTATGTTTTATTCTTTCTTCCATAGAAGCTAAATTTAGCCAAGATCTTCTCTAATCTGAAACATTTTGTGGAAATGACAGTGTTGTTAAAAAAAGCATTCTGGGTAGAGATTACAAATGTATAAAATAAGTGAGCACAGTGTCCTTTACACCGTATCTCTGTTCACCACTCCGTCTTTGATGAGTATGGGCAAAGGCTGTTATAAATGGAGATCAAGTAGCCTACTACACACACACATGTGTAGTTGCACATTCACAGTCACACAAATGGACATGAACACACATGGATGCAGTGGTTTATACGCTGCTGTCACCAATCGGTCCC
>JAVHNF010069247.1:56711-69886 GCA_034783455.1 Micropsitta finschii | reverse complement strand
TTTTCTTTTCTTTTCTTTTCTTTTCTTTTCTTTTCTTTTCTTTTCTTTTCTTTTCTTTTCTTCTTTTCTTTTCTTTTTTTCTTTTGTTTTTTCTTTTCTTTTTTTCTTTTGTTTTTTCTTTTCTTTTCTCTTTCTTTTCTTTTTCTTTCCTTTCCTCTTTTCTCCTTTTCTTTCCTTTTCCTTTTCTTTTCATTTCATTTCATTTCCTTTCTTTTTCTTTTCTCTTCTCTTCTCTTTCTTTTCTTTTTCTTTCCTCTTTTCTCTTTTCTTTTCTCTTCTCTTTTCTCTTTTCTTTTCTTTTCCTTTCTTTTCTTTTCTCTTTCTTTTCTTTTTCTTTCCTTTCCTCTTTTCCCTTTCCTTTCCTTTCCTTCTCTTTTCTCCTTGTTTGTTTGTATTTTCTTTTTTTAAATTTCTTTTCTCCTTTTTTCATTTTATTTTCTTTTTTTCCTTTCCTCTCCTCTCCTCTCCTCTCCTCCTTTTCTTTTTCTTTTTCTTTTTCTTTTTCTTTTGCTTTTTCCTTTTTCTTCTTTTTGGGGGGTGGGGGCAAGAAGAAATGTTGACCTTGGCTTACTGTGAGAGCGAGTCGAGAAGGCAGTCCCTTGCACTTGACAAGCTCCCAGGCTGCACACTGGCTCCCTGGCACTTGGACTATAGAGGTTTGATGGACACCTTCCTGCCAGCCCCTCCTCTGAGTCTCTGCACTCATCTTCCCAAGTCCCTCCCTGCCTGTCTCTCATATCCATCCCTCACCCTTATTTGGCTGCGTACCACTTCAGCACATGACTTGCTATCATCACCACCAGGAGGGATTTTAAACTTTTCAACCCCCCATTTATTTTACTTCTTCGTGTTGGCTAAACTATGGTTGGTGTCATAGCCTGCAAGTGGGGCATGGTCCCTCTGTGCATGGACATCCTCCCTCTGAAACTGACTCCTACTGGAACAAGGTTCACACCTGAAACCGGATTTATGCGTGAACATGGCCCTGCTATTGCATGTAGCTTTGACGAGGATCAACTACGCACACCCATTTTCTCATGCACACCTCACTGTGGAGCATCCCCAGCTCTCCTCCTTGTGTCAGCCTCCCTCGTGACAAACCCACCTTGTCCTGGGCACGCTCGGATGGACCCCGTAGCTGTGACACCCTGCTGCACAGGTGGCACGTGGTGAGGACAGGCAAGCAAAGGCTGGTGGCTATGGCAGCAGCTCGCCTCCTCCCCAGTGAGTCACCGTGCCCCAGTATCGGTCGGCAGGGCTGTATCTGGTGGCCAGCCAGTGCACGAGCAAGAGTGCACCAGCACGAGTGCACCCATGGGACTGTAATGAGCCACTCCCAAGGTCCAGCTGGATGTTTTGGGTGTTGCTGAGCTGGTCAGCAGGCAGTGTTTATGAAGGACTTGTTTTCCCTTTGCCCAAATAATTAGCTTTGGATGGTGACAGTTTTAGGAATGGGCCTTGCTAGAGCTTTTCTGTAAGGAAAAAAAAAGGATGTTTGGGATCCGAACAGTGCTTTGGTGCTTGTTTACTGGTTTACTGGGAATTTGCTAAGTCTTTCTTTCCTGGGCATGGGATGTAAAGCAAAGTGTAGGAAGCAAAGTCTTCACCCCAGCCCTTCCCAGCCAACCTGCTTGGTCTTCCCACCTGCTGCAGAGGTCACACCTCCAGCATCCATTCCTCAGTCACTTCTTTGATTCTGCTATTTAGCCAGAAGAGCAACACGTTTTCCCCAAGGTCCCAACAAAGGGACTACGGCTTGGACAAGGGCCTCCCTCCCCATCCTCACCAGCACCACACACAGGGAAGGTCTGACAAACTGCTCTGTACTTCTACTGCAGCTCCCCTCATTTGGGTTTACAGGGAAGCTCATTTTAACCTGCAGGCAAGAAAACTTCTTCTGGTTGCTTTTCCCAGTCTCTTCTGTCCAATGATGTTTTTGCAGGATTAGAAAAACAAGGACCTGAATTTAGGAGCTAAGAACCCTCCAGGAACCAGGCAGTGAGTGAAACCCTCTCTCTTGCAGGAGGCATGAGACAGGATGGGAGCAGGGGGACAAAGAAGCAGCAGCTACAAGAAAACATAAAAAAAAGGGACTTTGACTTCCCTGTCTGCCCCCAAGTGTTTTCAAAGGCACGACCTAAACCAGATCTTCCTTCATGAACAGAGTGGGGAGCTCAGCACATCTTCAATCTCCAAACCCTCTGTAGGCTGCTTACACCCGGAATCTCTGCAGAAGAGCCTGGTGGTGGGCTTAGTGTCAGGGTCACAGGGTGATCTGAGGACAGGAAACCTGCTAAGCCCAGCACAGGGGGAGGAAAGGCACCTCTAGCTCCCCGATTACATCAGTTACTGAGAGCAGTGGGTTTCTCCACACACTTGTATTTTCCTTTGCCGTTAGCACGACTCACAGTATTTCCCCAAGAGAAAATGAAACTACACACCAGAAACCAACAGAGACAAACCACTTGCAAAATCCCACAGTTTAGCACAGATCAGCCATTCCCCTGGGGCTTGTGCTGGCAGGGTTTTCCCCCCATCCCTTTTCATTCCTCCCACCTCTCCAGCCTCAATTGCCCCAGTTACACAGCTGCTCAGGCAACCAGATTAGAGAAACAATCTTCCCTCATCCAGGTTATTTCTAACCCAGTTCATTGCCCTGACCTTGTTCCCCAGGCAGCGTCACAAACAGGTGAATTTACACAATGCAGGGATCGAGTACTGTAGGACACACTTGAGGGATGCGATATTCTCACATATGATTTATTGCCTCAGAGAGAAATCCCTGCTTAGCTGCAGCTTGAGGCTCACCTGAAAAATAGCCCTCAGCTGCTAGAAAGCTCAGAGACGGTAGCAATGTTTGGTGTTCAGTGTACCTGAACAGCTACTTGTTGATTGTGTACCAGTCCTCTGAAGTGGTATTAACATAAAGCCTCATACTATTTAAGCCTGTGGATATACCTATGAAGAGCTAGACTTGGCTGGTTCACTCAGCCGAAACTTATCACCCATATCTGGCAATACATAAACTGTAATTACTTAGATAACCTGGTCACTTATTGCATAGTGTGAAGATATATAACAGCCATATACCCAGAATGAATATTAAACAGCAAGCCTGTCCCCATATGCAGGTTCCCATGCTAAATCATTTGTCTGGGTGGGGGAGAGCAACATGGCATTAAAGCACAAAAAAATAAAAGAAAAATTAGTGCAATATTTTTCAATGGTCAAAGCCCCACAGCAGCCTGTAGTTTTGGCTTGGATATCATTGTTGGGAGTGTTTAGGCACTTGATAAGTATCTGGATAACATCCAGCCACTATATGGTGAGGATTATCAACTTAATTTTATAGGAGGGAAACCGGGGAAGAGATTTTAAACCCGTCTCCAGTTACCTGAAATGCTGCATCCCACTAATTCTATGAATCTCATTAAAGATCAAAAGCCATCAACAAAAGATCAGAAGATTGAACCCAGGTCTCTCAAGGCAAAGGTGAGCATCCATACCATTTGGTCATGTTTTCTTGCAGTCAGCTACACTAAAAGTCTGATCCCCAAATAGCCTGATCATACGGCCAGTACAAATACAAAGAGGGCTCCCTACACAGCTCTCCTCAAAGCAGCGAGTTATCTAGAGATTTTGCACAAAGTACTGTAGCACGTAGGTTATTCCCAGCAGGATTTTTTTGCAGCAATTAACATCAACACTGAAGTACTGCACGCGCACAACCACTGTGCAACATCCAGGTGGTCCAGAAGGTGCTGAGGTCTGAGAAAGAGACCTCAGAAACACTTACCTGTCACCAAAGTCCAAAATCCATCAACACTGACCTTCACTTAACTCCTCAGTAAGTGGAACAATGCATGCAGTGTACCTGGGCCACAGTAGGGGAGGTTGGAACAAATACAGTCACAGCCCCATTCTGCTTTCATAGATGAAAGAAGAGTCACCACTTCTCAAGGCACTGAGCTAGATTTATTCCTTTGACCATATCAGTATCAAACTAGAAATAATCTCTTTAAGATCTTGTGTTAGAAAGGAACCGCATTAAATAATAGACATACGAAAAAGAGACTGTGCTTCAGAAAAGATTCAGTGTACAACATACACAGTATGCCATTTTAACACAAATGCTTATAAAGAGTCATCCTAAGCATCAAAGAGAGTTTTATAAAAGTTTACGTTCTCATCCCATGGGATGTACAGAACTATGCAGTTTACATAGTTTTACTATTATCCAAAACATCATGTTTCAAATGCACGAGGCACAGCAAGAACAATATAATTCCATTTCCATAGGAACATGAACACAGCCTGTCACTAGTGACATGCTTTCCAAACGATAGCACTCAGCAGTTATACATGTGTACAATTTTAAAGTATTAAAAAGCAAGATTCTGGAGCCTGACCACTGTTACCAATAGGGAATAACATTTGATCTACCTTTGAAAACTACCCAGGATATCCTTGCAGTACCTGTAACTTAGAAATTGGGTTGAGTCACTGTTGTGCTTTGTCAGGGCCAGCTTGCTATGCTGTTCCCCAAACTAAATGCTACAGAATTCCCTCCACCCATAGAGAGGACAGCACCCTGCTTAGCTCCAACAGCCCAGGGAAGATGCAAAGTTAAAATACATCAGTAACCAAGTGATGCTTTGACTCCAGAGACAGCTGATAGAAATTAGTTCAGCATAAAGAAGGCCCTGATTTCCATTAAGCATGACCAGAGACTGGCCAAGTCTCAAAGACAGAACAAGACTGAACCACTCTTTGACTGGTTACATCACGGACTTTTCTTTTCCTTTGGAAGGTTCTCTAAGGACAGCTCAGAGAGACTGAACCTTACAGCCCACATGTTCAATTGTTACTATTTTTTCATGGCAGTATTTGCAAGCATATATTATAAGTTTTACGAAAGTGCGAGTCACAGCACAAGAAGATATCCCAGATGAAGATGCTCCCAGCAGAGTTCTTTCTGCCATCTTCTTGTTGGTCAACCAGCAGATGCATAAATGCTTGGGATCAGCTTATCAGAGCCCCTAAGGGTTTAGCTTAATAATCTGTGCAATTAAACACTATTCACATTTGACAGCCTACAATGGCAATATTTTTATGTACAAATTTGAAAATCAAGTCTTAAAATGAAGTTTTAAGAGGTAAAGGTCCATTTCTGACCTGCCAACATAAAATGTTACTGGGTCAGTCGTATTCCAAGGCTGGTGGTCCTCTAACAATATTGAAGTAACCAGCTAGAGCTCCAAGATCTATATAGAGTGATCTTTGCCTCTTTAGCAGGTCCGACTCTTCCATGCTCCCAGTACACAGTGAGGAATCTAAAAAGGAAAGAGATGAAGGATGCCATTATTGCACAAACAGCTACATTAGTTCAATTTCATGGCTGTAGACATTACATTGGCTTAAAAAGCTTCATTTTAAGGACAACATAGCATAAACCTCATATAAAATAAAAGATAACAAATCAACCCACAGCTCTAGGCCAAAGAAAGGTAAGCAGTTTGCTACTGATGAGAGCAAGTGTGTTCAACTATTAAAAAAACCAACTCCATCAGCTGGGACAGCTGTGCAGAGCTTCCTTCTCCTCTGAGCCATAGTTCTAAAGAAGAGCTTGGTGCAGGGAAAAAACTGCTAACTTTCTGCCAGCTGAGAATTCCCCTTCATTACAGGGCAATTTTCCTCTAAACAGATGATGTCCTCTCTGTGTGTGATGATACAGAACAAATATGGGACGATCAGTCTCAGATTATTTTCTTTTTCTTTTAAATCAAGGTCTGAAGAAACCAGACCTGCTTTGCAACAGCAGAGCTCCTGTGAATACCTGTATAATGAGTTTTCTGGAATCTCAGGCATCTAGAGTTCCAGTTTAATGGTCAAATATTCTTTCATCTTCAAAAGAATTAATTCAGATGGCCTGAGACAGTCAAAGGATTATGCACCCACAAGGCAAAATTCAGAAAAAAGCAATGCCATTCTAGATGCAAAGGCTGTGATTGATTTAAATGTTAAGTGGATTTGTTGCAACAGTTATGTGTTATGGCACCCAAAACTTCACATACATATCTTTTCAAATACTTATCACAATCAAACAAACCACTTGTCTAGGGTCAGTTTTTAAATGCCTTTTGTCAGGACTCTCCTAGCATATTTAGAAGTAAGAAAAGCATTTTGAAGTCTGTTAGCAGGTTACTGGCACTAAATATCCCTTGGGCTTGATATTATCTAAGGACACACTGAGTTTCTTAACTGACTCATGTATTATCCTTCATAAAGCACTCATTAATGCATAAGGCTAACCATGTTCTAGCCTACAGTCATTTTTGGGTTTTAAAACAAAGAGCTTGTACTACTGACACTCAGCAACATTACAGTTATGGTTTTATGTGTGCCTTTTTGTGTAAGGAGGTAAAAAGTGTTGGATTTGGTCCTGATGGTGGTTGTTGGACCTTTTGTTGTTGTTAACAGATCGCTATTATCAATAAAACATCTCTAGTACTGTGGCAAATTAAGGCAATTTGGCACAACAACCTTCAATTCCCGAAGTGCCCTGAATGACTGCCAGGGCTTTTTAATAAGCCAGCCCTTCCGGAGCTGCAGAATTCAGGCTGAGTTCTTCCCCTGTTGAAGTCAATGGGCGTTTTACATAACACTTAATAAACTCTGGGTCTGATCTCATCTGACTGGGATTTTTAGTGGTCTCTTTCCAGAAGCTTTTGGAGTTTCATTTTTTCCTAAACATTCACTCAAACCAAGTTTTGACACAAAGTAAAATCTACGAAGCACAAGCTAAGTAAGTCCGATATCCTTACCTGTAATGTTTTCTGGCAACTGCAGCTCCTTCCTTGCAAGTAGTCTTTTCCTTTCAAACAATGCTGAGTCCAGACTCTGGCACCGCGGCTGCTCTTCTGGGGGGGGATGTAAAGCTTCGTGTTTCAGTAAGTCTGCTGCAGACAGCCTATGATTAGGATTCCTTTCTAGAGCTGCTTCTAGCATCAACCTCATGGCAGTGCTGCAGTCTTCAGCAATGTCCTCTAAGGGGGGGACTTGCTTGTGTATCTGTTGAGGCAAAAAAAAAAGAAGACCACTGAAACAGTTATTCCAAAAACAGTGAAAGAGGAAGTCACAGATAACCACATGAGCAGCCTGGGAATCCCCTGCTTATAACTACTCATCACCTCCCTAAGCTGCGCTGATCAATTAGAACAGAACATGGAACTGAACAAAATCCACATTTTCAAAATCAGATTTTATCATAAATCTAAAAACTCAAATTAACTCCAAGCAAACCTAAAATCCCATGGAAGGCAAATTCACCAGGTTTCTGTACCACACTGGAAGAACCAGAGAAGCAAATCTGTTAGTTTTTATCTGCACCTTCTAAGCAACTAGAACACAGTGGGCTTGTTTCAATCAAGGTTTGCACTGTTCTAACCCTGTTCTTGCAGTAAACCCAAGGCTGTATATTGTAATACAAACCAACTCAGCCTCTGTCTTCCCCTAAATGATCAAAACCCATTTCTTCCCTCCCTCCCCCGAAGCAAAAAAAAAGGATGATATCATCTCTCTGATAGTTTTTATATGACTGGAGCTTTCCCAACAAGAGTACAGAAGATCTTTCAACTGAAACCGAGCTACAGCTTTGCTAAGGACACTTACAATATAGAGGTAGGATGGATATGCAGAACGAGGATATCTGTTCACCCAGGGTGGGATGCCAGTTTGCATATGAATAATGGTAGCTCCCATGCTGTAGATGTCTGCTTTTGTTGTGTGGCCTCTGCAAAGGATAACTTCAGGGCTCATGTAGATCTGTGAAGAACAGTCAAAAGAAAAGATTAATCAATAGGGTAAAACAACAAGCAAAGACAAATCATGACATTTTGTGATCTGGGAAATTCCCCTCTGAAGGGATGCATCCCACTAGTACCTGCAGCCTACAGATGAAACACCATCTGAAGAATAAGAGTTTTCTGCTCTGCACATTACCACAACCACAGTGATTTTCTGGTCTGGCACCTGGACAATCTCACTGGTTTGCCCTCCCCAGACAGGCCACATCTCAGTGGCTATGGGGCTTAGCTGAGCTGTGAGAGACTGAGATTCAAGCCATGGCTCTGCTTCATTCGGCAGAGTAGCAGGAACCTCATCCCTCCACAGCAAAAGGAGGTGCCTGAATTGTCAGTTTTGTTTTGTGGGTCTCTGCTGGGACTGCTCCATTCTGCTTGAACAACATAGGTATGTACTAGGCTAAAAAGAGAGGGTGACTCCCTCTGCTAGCCACCTAGCTGGGCGCAGGAGTCCACTTCCCAAATCCCTGTTACACTGGATACTACACAGCACGTCCGAGTGGAACTGACAGATGTATACCTTCCTTTCTTCCTTACTCTTCTCTTCTCCACCCCTTAGCCAATAACCTGCATGTTGGGGCATTATCCAAAGAAATGGGATGGTGAGAAACAAGCCAGGTCTAAGGCAACACATCAAAATTAAAAGCCAGGTCTGTTAAGTCCTGCTGTATGCCCTTTCCACCAGGTGACCCCCAAAGCAGCTATTAACGCAAGCATCCCTCTTCCATCCTTTTTTTCTTTTTTTAAACCAAAAATTCTGGTCTTGTCTAAACCAAAATACAGTTCTCATCCAAACACTGCACTGAAATGTTAGGATTTGTCAAGACCCTGTAGAAGGATCTGTTGGGAAGCTCCTGCCTGTGTAGCTGGGTTAGAACCAGACAGGCAGGATGCAGAAGGCACACCCCTCGGCTGGCAGGAGCTGCCCACGCCACTCTGCCACCACCAAGGGAGTAAGTAGGCTTCAACACAACATGGGCACAGCCCACACAACACACTAGGTTAGCAAGCTGCCCTATTTGCTTCTGGTTTCTACTTTTCCCTCACCCAGTTTCCCTCAAAAGGAGCCAAACAGAACTTTTAATTAGTTCAAAGCATCGTGCCACAAAGAATCACATTAAAGCCATTAATGACATAAGAGCAGGAAGTTAAGTCACCATCACATGGTTCGACTACTTATTGCTACAGACAAAGAATGGCTGTAGGGCTCATGCAAATTCCAAGGAGTATTTCCCAGTAAATCACATACCATTATCTGAAAAGAGAGCTTCCAACTGAAAGTGCGTTCAAAGGTTCAGCAGGGACCTACAGCTGCAACTCACTCCTATCCATTGCTTTCTTCAGGCCTAAGATAGAATAAGTGTATCTGCACTGCCACCTTTAAGTCTCATAAGGAGCAAATAACAGGATTTCTATTCTTGTTGAGTCATTAGCAAATAAAGTACAACTTGAGTGAAATCTATATAAACAAAAAGCAGCTGCCTTCTTGAGAAAAAAAGGATGCTGAAACAAGAACCTGTCTGCAGTTACAGCAGTGTGAAAATGGTCAAGATGCACCTTGATTGCACAGGGACAAAAAGCAAAAATGAGATGTGCACCCAAGCTGTGATTTCAGAGTGATTTAAGCTGGCCTAAGACTGTTGCCACCCAAGGTAGGCAGCCCAAGCCCTGGATACCTTCCCATTCTAACTCCTTCCTACTGCTGGGCTGGCACTTTGTTTGCCAGTCAGACCAGAGACACAACCCAGCTAAAAACCAGTCCTCCTCTTCACCCTAGTTTAGCATTCCTGCAAAGGAACCACACCTTCCACATTCAACAAAGCTTAGCAGACAACGTTTTCATCCCCTTAAATAGTTGTAACTGAAGCTTATGTTTTAATATAAGCTTATGCTATATTTTAACGAAGAAACAGGAGCACAGCAGAAAGTGCAGCAAATGCCTAGAAAACCTATTTCCTGCAGAGCAATTTCATCATAACCATGGTACATTGTGCTGCATGCCTTGTGCACACACTGTTCATAAAACCCAGGTTTGTCACACTACACCAACCAAACAAAAGTATCTTTCAGTCATTCTGTCCAGAATTTCAACAATTCTTTTTCATAACACAAAGAAGATTCACTACATTCACACTTTCTATGCTATATAGAAGCAAATAAAAATCCTAAACCCCCAGAGGAAAATATGCACAGAAGAAAGATAACTCCAACTGCCACTTCCTTTGTGGACACAAGTCCCTGCCAATACCAGACCTAATAGAAACCAGCCAGCTCACGGGCAGGATGCTGCATGGCAGTAATGGAGCCCTAGCAACTGTCTGCACAACTACATGCAGGCACAGCACTCCTGGACAACTGCAACACTTCTTAAGGCTGCATAACAGAGGGTGAAAAATTCAAGAAGACTTTGGAGAGTCAAAATCTTACTTTGAAAATAATCAAAGCAAGCCAGTGTTATCAGACTACAAAGAGGACATTTGTAGGTGACTGGATGAGGCACCCCACTAAGCTGAACACAGGCACTGTGGAGAGGAAGATACCTAGGAAGAAGACTGAAAACCTTTCAATTAGCATTCATCATGTTTCTGTGAGTCTTCGGTATCTGAAATACTCCTTTCCCATCACTCTCTCTGAAACCTTACTCTGGCCTGTGACGCTGCAGCAGATGGTGGGATTGCTGGTTCTGAGGACTGGATACCTCTCCCCTGAGACAGCAAACACCAAGCACCACCATGTTTCAGGGTTGTGAGGATTATGTGCTTTCTGAGGACATGACTTCCTGTGCTCAGCAACACAGAATAATCTTCCTACTAAATGAAGAACTACGTGTTTTTCAGTTGCTCCTACCAACTTGAACTTGGCCTGTCTTCCAACAGACAGGAGTGGATCATCACCAGCCCACCCCACAAACCTGGAAATGTCCTGTTTATATACATCTCCATCCTTGGGAAATACCCTACCAGGGCTTCCAACTCATTCACACTATTTTACTTAACAGCACACAAAACCCCCTTAAACAAACAAAAAACCCCACTCAAACCAAAATAAAACCCCATGAAGCACATACATTAAATGCCTGAAACATGTTGCCTCCAGTACAGTAAGCATTTTAAGCTCTTAACTCCCCTGGACAGAAAAAACAGTGAAAACAAATGTTCAAGTATTTTCCCAAACATCTTGAAAAAAATAAACAAGTCTGACATTCTGTGAAAGCTTGGTTTATCCCACCCTTCCAAGGAGTGAAGTGTGCTTCATCAGTTACACAAGTATCTCCTCTAAACACATGCCTATGCTGTGGAACACTATCTGAGTGGTAAGCACCAACACCTCACCTTAAGTGTTCCATGTAAACAAACTCCTCAGGCAAGGGAGAGCATGCAAAGCCACATCTGCAGCAGCTATCCAAGCTAATTGTTGCTGCTTGGTTGTCTGCTTAAAGCTGCAACCCTGGGAACACCTTGACATGAGTGCAGCTCAAGTAGCATGAGGGACCTCTGTGCGCGTTCAGCGTCAAAGTCATTGAGAACATTTAAAATTGCCCCACCTCCATCAATGTAATGCCTAAGCAAGTTTACCATATAATCATCAGCAGTGCCATATATAACCTCTGAAGGACAAGAGGGTTACATTCGGATAGGGAGCGGAGCTTAGAAATGCTAAAGGATGAAATCCAGAAGTCTCTAGTTTCTGTGGTTTCAAAGGAGGAGTCATAATACTGTGTTGAGCAGGTCACCCCACTCCATAGCTGGTATCTCCAAAGAAATCTTTGCTAGAGGAAAGAATAAATTCCTGTCTGAAGTGTCTCTGCTGAGCAGCTGATCCACTACAAGCAACCCTCCTCAGGGTACTGTTCCTTTGACTTCAGTGAACCCCAATCTCAATTTGACCTGATTTAATAATTGCTAATGAATGGGGCTGCAGTGAAGGTGACATGGCTCTTAAAGTGTAACACCTGATTCTTCATTCAGCAAGTTGAAAATAAAAATATAACTGAGATTATATTAGTGTTTGTACCTTTTTTGTAAGTTTACTACAAGACTCTTTTGCCCAAGCTTCTACTCTCAAGCTCCAAATTTGAGCCTAAGCATCACAACCACAGGAGTAATAGAGCAGAAGGGCTTTTGTTCCTCCAGCTTCTTACCTCTGTTCCTCTGAGGTCTTTGGGATAGTAAATGTCTTCAGTCATTTGAACACTTAGGCCAAAATCCACCAAAACAGCCTTAGTTGACATAAAGACAATGTTGCTTGCTAAAAGAAAGTTAAAACAAAAGTCAATATTTAAGTTTCTAGTACGTTCCGCATTTACTTTACAGTACGCCTGTTTCACTTGGATGTTGGCCTGGAAAGGGAGATTAGCACAACCTATCTCTATAACCGACAGTCCTCCTAGCTAAAACCAGTCTGTTTAAAATTGAGCCCAATTTTAAATTGTATCTTAAATAAATCAAACTGGACTGGTTTATGTAAAAGCATAATCAATGTTTGGTCATTTTGCTAGCTATTAAAAAGAAAGAGAGAGAACAAGAGAGAGAATGGCTAAGGTAAGAACAAAGGTTGAAGACAGGTAGGCCCCAGAGCACAAGACTTGCTCTGAAGCTGTTTAATGTTCTTTAAGGTAGAGAGCATGCTGTGCAGCTCTGGCTATAAACGACATAACTGTTGATCACCAATACGTTTCTCTACACTAACAATTTAAATGAAGACAGAAGTAGAGAGTAACAAAGGCCCCTCTACAGCAGCCCCACCAGTCTCCTGCACTGCAGGCAGCGAGTGCAGCTCAGTGTGACAACAGAGGACAGACTATGGCTGCAAGAGTAAAACAAGACGGACAGTTCCAAACTCCCACTGAATTGCTGCAGCATTTAGGTGCTTAATTCACTGTCCTTCATAAAACTCTGCCTAAGGCACAACTTTGTACTCAGAGGCCTTCTCTGAAGTTACGTTTCTGATCAAATGTTTATGATGGTAGTGCTCTGCATAAGCCTTGAGAAATTCTTGTTTGCTGTTTCAGAAGAAGTGGATAAGTGAAGTCACCAAGTTACACAACAGAAATGCCGTTTTCTCTCAGAAGAAGCTGTGGGTCATTTTCCACCTTGACAGCACCCACCACAACCATCCAGTGGAAAGATGCAGGCTTGATTTCAGCAGTACCTGAAGCAATCCTTCACATAGCTGCCTCCTTACCAGTGCTACAAAATTACATAAATAAATATGTAATTTTAGGGATACCTTTGAAGATAAGGATTTTAAACACCACAGAAAGGACAAGACAGAGGGCCACACTGCCACAGCACAGCAAACTCTGCTGCCTAT
>JAVHNF010069247.1:39165-56611 GCA_034783455.1 Micropsitta finschii | reverse complement strand
CGATGATTTTAAAAGCCTGTTGCTCAGTTAAGAGCTGGAGAACCTGAAGACATCTTACAGAAACTTTACTGAGTTTATTGGGGATCTTTCTCACTGAATGATTAGGTCCTTAGTACTGTTTTGCATGCAAAATCCTCTTCAGTTTAAAAAGTGCATCAACATTTTTTATTTATTGAATTAAGAAATATGTACTTAGAAACATGTTACTCATTATCCACAAAATATTTCATTCAGATCCTGCAGTCATTCATTCCTTTGTTCTTTGAGGAAGCTTGTCTTTTTGACATTAGCTTTGCGTACAGCTTGGAGCACATTTTCAAACCACTCACAGATTTCTCCCTATATCACTTCAAGCATACCATTCATTCTGTCTCCCTTACCCTTTCACGATTATTTGGATGCCCTCTTAAAGGAAAATTATGTTTTCTTAGATATAAATTACATGTGTGTTTACTCTGAGCAAAAGTCAATATTTATTTGTTTTCTTTATCCTGTAGCAGATTTAAGCACTTGGCGCAGTTTGGGAATGAGCCTTCCAAATGACATAGTTAATCATTTTAATTACTTTGCTGTTGTCTTTCAGATGTCTCATGCAGCCACTAGTGCCTTTTGTCGTTCTATTAAGCTGCAGTGTGAGCTTTATCCTTCCAGAGAAGTTGCTATTTGCTTGGACCCCTACTGTGGACTTGGGTTTGTCCTCTGGTGCCTCTGCAGGTGAGGTTTCTCCTCAGCCTCTTGAAATACTATTTCCATTGTACTACAACACAACAAACTGGATGATGTGAGTGATAAAAGGATGGGAAGAACAGACATTATTTCTAGGACTGACAAAGGCAATTGGAATTGCTGGAAGCTATACAGAGAGTGCTGTACAGAGAATATGCTTTGTTTGAGCTGGGCATGACTGTAGGTGGTTAGACTTAGGAGTGCAGAACATCAACACAGCTGCTCATTGACCTCCTGCAGGTTTACTGCTGTCTCTGCAGAGTCTTTCTAGTTTTATTTGATGAAGGCAGAGCTTTTCCAATATTACCTTAAGGAAGTGATTTCCTGATGTCCTCTTTTTCATTCTCAGTCTGAAAGTACAAGTAGGTATGTGGGACTTCCTCATTTGTGCGACTTATGGATGCGAATTTTGCAGAGACATGAAAGCGTGTTTTCTTGCAGAAAGGTGCTTTTGTGGCAGTAGCAAAGCTATCAGAAAAAACAGTGAAATGTGAATCAGCTTTTTTGTTCAAAAGTTTAGAAATTAAACAGTTCTGTCAGTCTCTGTACTCTAGGGAAGTTACAGCTCAGCACTGAAAGCAGTTCCATCAATTCTTTCCTCTCTCTATTTTTTTTTTTTCAACCAAGTTAGCTAGGTTGATGCAGAGGCAAAGAGCTGTGAGAGTGTTAATGGAGAACATTTTTATGAAGACACAATAGCCCAACATCTTGTCTCCCTCCATCAAAAGTTCTTTGGTGTTAGCGGTACTGCTATTTTTAGTTGCTAAAATGAAGATAATCCAGTAAATATATTGAAGCTTCAAAAAAAAAAACAAAACCAACTCAAACTCAGAAAACCTTTCAGAAATTTTGAGATTTTAATTAAATTACTCATTTTAAGTTAAATTTTTAAAATATAGTTTGTGGCTGCCTCATCCCTGGCAGTGTTCAAGTTCAGGTTGGATGGGGCTTTGAGCAACCTGGTTTAGAGGAAGGTGTCCCTGCCAATGGCAGGGGGTTGGAACTGGATGATCTTTAAGGTGCCTTACAACCCAAACCATTCTATGATTCTGTGATTTCCTATATGGACTTGTGTGTTCCAGCATGCCTTGACATCAACTGTTAGGCTCTCACTCTGCTGGGGGCTAAGCCAAATCTGCCATGGTGCATTCAGTGAGACCAGGGAAGGACTGTAAAGCACCATAAGAGAGTTCAGCTAAGGAGTTTATTATTGTATGAGATAATGTTGGGACATGGAGCATCTGAGAATAACTTCTGTGCAACATCATGATTGAACCATAAAATACAGACAAATGTTAACCTGTCCAAAACCCAAGTAATTTGTGGTTCCCATGACTCTCCTGAATATAGAAATTTTTGTTTCTTCCAGAAACATATTTGTAACAAATAAGTATTTGCTGCCCTTAGGTCCTTCCCAATATTGATAGTATTCAGCCTGTTAGGAGGAGAAGCTTGTTTATGACTGGCAACTGAATTCAGGCAGCAAGCCTTTAGGAGAAAGCAGTCAAGGTCTGTGCCCCTCTGTAGCTTACAGAAGGAATAGAAAACTTTATACCATTTTCAAAGAGAAAGGAAACAAGGGAGTTGAAAGAACTAGGGTCAGGCCAGCAGCACTCTAATCTTAGGAACCATCAATTGTCAATCTCTTCTTTGCCAGTGATTTCCTGTTCATATAAAAAAGAAAAATTGCAGGCTTCTTGAATTGCAACTGTCATTTAGAGAAAGCCGTTGTCAGATAGAGCTTCATTAATTCCACTTACAAACTTAATTTCCATTTCATTGCTATTTTAGAAATGAGTATTATTTCATCTGATAGCAAAAATACATCCTGGAGGCTATTAGAATCTTCATAACTTTGCAACTTTGCATTTTACTCTTTGTAGTTTAGCATACTCAGATCCTCCCCAACATTTTACAGACCATATTTCTACCTCAGAGGATTCTACTGTAAAGTTATGATTGTCTGTCACCACTAACTAAATTAATTCTTCTAATGATATATGGAAATGCAGTTAGATCTTCAATTTTTGATCAGCTAGGAGGTTTTGAGAGTTAAAAAGAAACTTTTCGGTTTAGCATCCCACCAGGAAGAGACAGCAACCTGCTGTGCTGCGTGCAGTTAAAATGACAAGTACATTTTAATCACTTTATTAACTGGACCAGAGGAGGCACTGACTCAGGAATGAAAGAAAAACTAACCTTTTATCCCCATTGTAGGTGCTTAGACGTTGTGCTGGCCTGCTTCACTGCGGTGCCCCAGAATGCCCCATTCTGTGAGGTCAAAGCTACTTAGGAAAGCTGCTGGAGCATGGAGCCAGCCCTTTGGTAAGTTTGGAATATATTGCATAGTTTTGCAAAGTTTTTTATTTTTTTTAAATTTATTATTTTATGGCCTAAAGGGTATAAAATAATAAAGAAAAGAAACCTTGCAAAGCAGAGCAATACATTTAAAAAAAATGGGAGTTACCATGTTCCCTCTAAACTGGCTGCATGCTCCAGCAGGGTTTCCTTGGAAGCTTTGTCATTGAACAGCACATCCTGAGTGTGACAGCAGTCATCAGCCCCATGTGAGTTCACAAACTCCAGACTTCCCAATTTTAACAGGTTCCTACTCATGACTCAATAAAATAATACATTATTTTTGCATTTTTCTCTTTAATAATGTCATTTGTCCATTCTGAAAGGGTGATCCCAGTATTCCAACTTGCGTTGCATTGCATCTTAAAATGTATTACATTCTTTAAAAGAAAATAATATTAAAAATATTCTCCAACGTATATAAAAAAACCCAACAAAATAATAAATCCCATTGTTCAAAAGTGCTTCCTAAAATTAAGACGTCCCTATCTTAATGCTGCTCACTGTGGAGGAGAATAGAGCACTCTATAGTTCATTAGTGAGGATTTACTGATAGTTTCTGGGTGGTGCAATAGAATAAGAATTTTTCTTCCATTTTAGCCGAGCTAAGCCAACTACTATTGCAGTTCTCCTTTTACTACTGAAAGATAGAATTGTCCTTGTCAAATTAACTTTAAGTACATTTAAATTTAAAAACCCCACCATATATTCTCAGAAACTGAGATTGTAATAGTGCAAGTCAGTAAGACTCAGACCGGACCAGAGGAACTGAGTTTTCCTGTCCACAGTGGCCACATAATAAATACCATGAACACTTGAACACTATAAAACGGTCCTGGGAAGGCTTTCCAGGTAAGGGGCAGTGAAGTGGCTTTCACCTGTCCCACTCCTGTTGTCTCTGTTCCACAGCCACAAGCTGAAGTCCCCAGTGGTGCTATGGGGTAGCTTCTGCAGCAAGAGACCGCAAGGTTTCTTATTAACCAAACAGGTGGGGCTGTGCTCCAAGTGAGCAAGGAATTGCAGCGTTAACATCAGAACTTCATTTTAGAAAACTTTAGTGTGCTAGGACTCATTAATTACTGCTAGGTTTTTTAGGCTAACTTGAAGTTATCTGGCAGGCATGAGCATTTCACCTGATTTCCAGCCCATTTATAGCAAATTAAAGGCAAGACTGGATAAAGAAGCCTAAATACCAGATCAGGAAAGGATATTTCCAGCATAGGAAGTGAAGAATGTGAATATAACCCTCTCATGTATATTGCAAAGTGCATAACAGGGGCAGCAGGAATGTAAAGGTGTGTCTGCCTACACTCTGCGGTGTACCCATTTCCCATGGAGTTTTTAGCCAGTGGCAATTTGTGGAAGAGGCAATTTGCTTCTCTGCCACATTACAATAGGTCTGTTAAACCTGCCTCAAGTCTGGAATGTTCAAGGGCAGCTGAGAGCCCTGAGTTACCTTGATAGGCAATTTCTGGGATGTGTTGACAGGCTAACTCCACTGGCTCTGCAGATCAGCCTGTACATGGAGGAGTCACTGGGGCAAACAGAGAGGTTGCTATGGCACCACATGAGTGCTGCTCAAGTCTGAGCAGGGGCTTATAAAGGGACTTTGTGTTGAGCATTCCAAATTCCACCAAGTGTATGATTCCTACTCCTGGTGCTGCCAAGTGATGTGCTTGTGCTCAGGAGCAGACAACAACACCCAATGAGAATTACACATCAGTTCATGAGTACCCAGTAGCAACCTGGAGCCATGATACAAAGCTTCCCATGTGAGGCTCAGATTGCTGCAGCATGTCTCTGAAAGGGTGAGATTAAAGCCTTTGGAAGACATGCCAGTAACAAGAAGTTTGAGTTAACCTCTCTCTCTCATTCTGGGCAGACAGCACAGTCCCAACAGGTGATGCAGGCACCACAGGAACAAAATACTGGCAATTCAGTGTTAATAAAAGACTTACAGGTATCTAATTGAGGTACCAACACCAGAATTTGAGCTAAAGCAAAGTGCTGAGCTATGGCACCATGCTCCTCAACTCCCAGTATTCTGATGTGGAAGTTGTGAAGACTGGGCCTATTCTCAGCACCAGAAACCTATCAAGATTTATGGGTGAGATCTTTTCCTTTCTGGAGAAATCTGCATGCCCTGCACAATGATTCTTTTGCTGTGCATTAGTTAAACTTCTTTGTGAGATATCTCTGACATTCCAGGACTGATTGCTTACCTGCTTACCATGTGCAGGCATGCTGTTAGTGTGTTGTATGCCAGCTGGGCATCTTTGGACTCTGCAGGTGGTGAGAGGTCCTTTACGTGTTCTCCAAAACCCCCTTTTTTGTGTATGTAGTTGGTCTCCAAGAGAACTGAAGATTTAATTTTGGCCCAAGTCCTGTGAAGCCTGAGTCAGGCATAGGCCCAAACGCCCTCCTCTGGCGTGTACTGTCCTTCCTGCAAGCTCTGGCCCAGATGACTGTGAAGGCTTTTGCTTAGTCCCGTTCAGGTTCCCTCAGCATGCAGGCTGTTATCACATAATTTGAATTATGGGCATGGCAACCAAATTATTTCAGGCTCTACCAAATACCCATTTGTCATACCTGTCCCTCATCACCAAATGCCATGCTAGGTACCATCCATAGAAGTCCAGAAACTAAACGCATATACTTACAAGACTCAGCAGTACGTACCTGCCTCCTGCAGCTAAGTGGGAAAGCAGATCACATCACCTGAGAAGGACACCTGCAGTCATGGCAGTGGTGGGTCAGTACCCTGCCAAAATTCAATTGCAAATTGCAGTTGCCATTTGTCAGCTTGTATTGCCCTCCTGAAATTTCTGGAACTATAATAAAACCTCAGACTTTACCGTTAATCTGCCTCAGCACAACATGGGGTAAATCTTCAATTCAATGAAACAGTTAAGTGCCAAAATATCCTTGCAGGCATCTCCATATGCTGCCTAAACAGCCTGCCAGGCAGTGGAACCGGTGTTGTGATCAGATGGTGCCCTTATACCAAAATACATCCTGATGCATTTAACTGGAGTATTCTTGTCCTTGGGCAGCCCTTGCTTAGTGCAGGCAGGCACACAAGGCTCCTCACTTGCTGCCAAAATCCAGGGCTTTGTCCACCACATGAATACTCTTTTTTTTAACCCAGATTGCTTTGCAGTCCCCTGAAGGAATACAGCATTTCTGAAAGGTGATCTCCCACCTCAGCTACCACTGCATTTCACTTGTGTCTGCATCCCAGAAGTCGCTGTAACCAGATGATGCAGGGATGTTCTGTAACCACTGTCCTGTTTTGTCTTCTTTATCGCCTACTCCTTTTGCGTTTTTTAAAAATGGTGAGGACTGATAGACAGATGTCCAGGTCTGTTAGATCGTCTCTGCAGTTCTGCGCTGTGACTGTCTACTGCTGTTATAAGACTCGTATCAGGAGACAGAGTTACTTTTGTGACAACAGATTTGTACAGCAGTGGAAGAAACAATCTTGGTTCAGTTCTGTCTGGGTATTCATATAACTGAAGTCTTGTACCTACTCCAATATATCATACATTGTTTCAATTTCAGAATAGTAATTTTGGTGTCTGCAATTTATATTTAACCCCAGGTTTTCCTGATATCCCATCTTATGCCACAGTGTTCACCATGATATTGTTGCTTCCAGTGTGCGAATAGCAAAGCTGACAGCTTAGCCATCTCTTGATGGCTATGATGTTTCTAAGTGAGGTGGAACTGTCCATTTGTTGAGTTCCTCAGTTTCAGGGTTAACTCTATCATATCTAGAATGTACCATACCTAGATATACCTACCAAACATGTCTACCGTACCTAGAATTACATGAAGGCAGCACTGACAGAACTTCCTACCATATCTAGCCTTATCCAGCATCTCCAGAGCAGCCTTCCACAACTGCAGTCTGTCTGTTCAAGCACATGGCTCAACTTAGTTGTTGCCATCTATACTAAGCAAACACCTCTAACATCTCACAGTGATTTGAAAGCACTGGAGTGGTAGAAATATTTCAACCAGCTACACAAGGGAGTAGCTTTTTTTCCTCAGCTTCTCTCTGCCAAAACATCGGTGACACACAGCTTCTCATGGATTAACATGGAAGTATAAGGTCTGCAAATTTGCAAAGATAAAGGGATGTCAGGAACATTTTGTTGCTTGGAGTGATTCACAAAACCTGCATGTTTCTGAGGTTGATTCAGGGAGGTGAGCCAAGTTATGACTGACAGTCATGGTACCCAGGTGCTTCCTAAGCTGCTTCAGCTGTGAGACTGGCACATTCGCTACAGAAATATGTCTTTGTAGTTCTTCGCCTAGCTCCACCAACTGCTCTAGCAAATCAGATGATATGCATGGGTTATTAAACCACGGCTCAGGGCAGTCTTTCTCTCAGTAAAATCCCTACCTCCTCCTGCATCAGCAGGACAGAGACTCCATAGCAGCAGCTGATGCAGTAAGGAATACATAAGAGATGTTTGGGAAACAGCCTTTCCTATTGATTTTGCCTGTTGAGGGAAAACCCTTGAGCAGAGGACATCTCACCAGATAGTAAAGAAGAAAAAGGCTGGGAAAAAAGTGGAACACACTCACATGCACCATGTTCAACAATAGGCTGGTTCTCTACACTAGTTAGATGTGGTGGGTTGGGTTTTCGCTGGTTTGTTTTTTAAACCTTTTAATTAATGTCACTGTTACTGCCAATTACAATACACCCATAAAAAAAGACTCTTACGACAAGAAAGAAGGCACAACTAATGGAAAAATTAAGCAGTTTTATAGATGTCAGAATCTCAAAGACTCACATCGAAAGAACTGACCTACATTGAAAAAAATAAATACAAAACAGAGCTAAAAATTTAGCAATTCCTGGTAATCGTGTTCTGACAACTACTTATTGTAACAGTTCAGTTTGAATATTTCTATTTTAAACCCTCAAGTTTAGCAAAAATTAACTCAGAAGAGATAAGTCTTCATTAGAAACACTGTTACTAAAAAGGCAGAATTTATCTGTGTGCAGGGGGAGGTGAAGCTGAGAGAAAAAGTATGTAATATTAAATGTAATGCATTAATATTTTAAAGCAATAAGTGTACTTAATTTAGGTTTAGTATCAATACCAATTGATAATACCCAAAGCTTTTTAAAAGGAAATGTACTAAAATTTGCAGCAACTATTGAAAGACAATGACAGTACAAATTATGTGTTTAGCTCCAAAGCGTCTCAAACTGAAGAAAAGCCATGCAGAAACATAAAACCTAAAATACTGTGCAAGTGGAAAGCATGCACGGAAACAGTCAGGATGAATTTACATGGAAAGAGGGAAACTTCTGGCTTAATACAGGTTAATAATTTTGTTCATTTTCATTAGGTTTTTATTTCAAATTGAGTTTCAGAAAAGAAAGGCAAAGGAACTATGACTTTTGAGCCATCCTCTCCCCTGAACTGAATTAATAAATAGTGTAAATAACAATTATGTCCAGAATCCTCCCAGAGAGACAAGGATATGTGCTCCAGCTCAGTCCCAGGCTCTCCATCACAGCCCGAGCCCAGCCTGGACCAGAAAGCACCCCGAAGAACCCACATACGTTTGATATCATGGTGGATAATCCTCTTGGAGTGGAGAAAGTCAAGTCCTTTCAGAATATGCTTTGTCACCCAAATGATTTCAAATTCTCTCATAGGACCACAACTCTCCAGCTTTTCCATGACAGATCCTCCCTCTCCAGCTTCCATAAAGAGATGGATTGTCTCATCCCACAAAATAGCACCGTATAATTCAGCAATGTTTTCATGACGGAAACATGCCTGTATTTCAACATCTGAGGGTTTGAACTGTTCCACTGGGACCTAGGACATTGAAACAAAGCCAGACAAAACCAGCTCAATAAGCAAGTTATCCATACTAACACTAGTTATCCTACAGATTAAAATGGAAAAAGGAAGTAAAGCACTTGCATCCACTTGCTAAAATACAGAGCTTTATTTTGATCCTGTGACTTGTTCTTCCTTTCCACTTGAGATACATCCTGTTTAAAGTTGAGAGAGTTTTTGGAATCATGCCCAAATAAAAAGTTGCTTTTCCAGAAAAAGCAATGTAGCAAGAGTTATTCCCGTCAAAATCTGGTGGTTATGCAAAAGCTGTATGCAAACTTCCTGGTGAAGGAGATAAAAAATCCCTTTGCTTTTTCCATTAGCTTTGTGCAGTCTCATCTGCTTTACCAGAGCTATATACAAGACACATGAATCAGTGCTTGCAGCACCCGGCACAGTCTACAAACTAACCATGCTCAGGACCTTCCTGACCTTGATTCAATCCTTATCAGCACTAATTTATGGCTTTATGAAACCTGCTTGAAAGCAAGCACCCAGCAGCACAATATTTCTTTAATAAGTACCAACAGCAGATTGCTAAGACAATAAAAGCCATGTTTACTTACATGCAGAAAGGCTGCTACCACTCTTTTTATTCTCTTTCCCTCAAACTTGTGGCTGTGAACTAAATAGAATGCTAATATTTTTTACTGCAATGAGAAATACTCTTTGTATATTCAGGAACATTAGGGTGCTTTAATTCTGCAGTTGGTTATGCAGGAGCAGCAAACTAAATCTGTCCCCATGTGGATGCATTGGCTGCAAGGGAAGGACATACAACTGCCTCCCCAACTCTTTCACACACAAAAGTAATACAGGTGTTTATGCACATGCTGGGGGATGCAGATCAATGTCCCAGATGAGCTTGTACTCGCCCTAAATATTTACTGCTCAATTCAGAATAATATGTTCAAAGGTAAAGTTGAAAGAAAACACTGGCTTGCTTAAAAATTGTGCAGGTGCTCAGCAGTTTTCTTTAGATATCTCTCAACCTTAAGCTCAGTCAGGACCCAAAACACAATGAGAACTGCATGTAAGCTGAGCTCTCAGAGACATTAATGACAGTGGAGTAAAGGAAACTTAAGCCTAAGGACCTCAGTTAAAGTACAAGATACTAAAACTTTCTGCAGCCACAGGGATTTGCTATCACCTTCAGCAGAGACGTGATCTCATGCTGGTATTTTACCACTGTGAGTACAGTAGGACTAGTAGAAATTCTTCTACTCCCACACTGCAGCCCATGTGGCAGTTACACATACTTCCAGATACTTTCAAAATGCAGAAAGTTTTGCAGCCTCAGAGCCAGAAAATTAAAACATTAATTTTTGCTACCTTGTGCAGGGGAACAAAACCAAGTTGATTATCAGCCTAACAGTGGAATTTGATGCAGACATGCTTGAAAATATAGTGTGTGTACTATGTCATATAATATTTGCTCAGTGATAAAACTACTGAACTAACATACCAGTTTGCATGCCATTCGTTTCTTGGTTTCTCTATCTTGGGCTAAGTACACCTTCCCAAAAGCTCCCCGAGGAATAAAATCAGAGCCAATGTTCCTGTAAGTTAGCTTCCATGGAAACAGGAGCACATCGGAGTCAATTTGGTAGCGCCCGTTCTTGGGTGTGATCTGTGGAGTTAAATTAAAAGCAACAAAAAAAACCCACAATGAAATTAAAACTACTTCAAGCCTAATTAATTTTATACATGTAGTGGAAAAGAAAATAATATATCACATAGATGTGCATGATGCATGTGATCTGTTCAGCAGTCTTTATTTAGAAACACCAAATGGGAACAGCATGTGAGGTGTGGCATTCATTCACCGCCCAAGCATCCATGTTTCTCTCCAGTGACTAACTTGCAAAGTGTAAGTTGCAATTAATTGTCTTGAAACAACAACAACAGCTGCTGGGTTAATGAAATTACCCACCTCTTGTTATTAGATTTACCTGCACATGTTTGCCTTTCCTGTAATCTGCTAACTTGTTATACCACATACCTGTTACTCACAGGCTATCTTTTACAATGTGAGCAAGAGTTTCAGCATTTCCTAATATCACATGTACTGCTAGGGGAACACATTTTGATTTTCCATCTTGTATCAGAGTTTCTGCTGTTTAGTAAAAGAAGTCTAAAGTAAAGAAGTCTGCCAGAGTTTTATCAACCACCCTCTCCTGGTTTTATACTGTTGTTGAAAAAAAGGAGCATGAGTCACACTGTCTGCTTTTGGTGGGTAATGTTGGGAGTTTTGGTTCTCTGTACTGTCAACAAGGGAAGGAGGGCTGGTCCAGGAGCAATTCACAGCATCTAAGCCAGTATCTTGCTCTAAATCTTCCTCTGAAACAGCTCACTCCCTCTGCACATGACAGAGAGACCAAACTCCCTACCTACAGCCATGTGAGTACTGCCTTATGTTTGATGTTATTTCTTAAATCTCTTAATATTCTCTAAGGTAAAGAACTAGTAATGTTTCCTATGAAAACAATTCTAATTAATTTAGAGACATAGAATATTGTCAGTATCTGGGAATATGATTAACCTGTTTACTGCTACTTTATCAAGATTCTTGAAGACATGCAGAAGCATATCAAAGATATTTATCACTTCACGTTTGTCACATGGCCTCACATACTCAGCTCTTCAACTACTCTTTTTAAGATCACAGCATATTAGTAGATTATTTGGTTTAGGTTTCTTTTTAAGATGTAACACAATCTTTCTGTGCTTTAACACAATTTAATCTTCATGATTTTCAGTTGGGAAAGTGTCTTTTTGACTACTAAAACTGTCATTTGTGACTATTATCTACATAAACTGAGTTAATTCTTTGAAGTTCTTAATTTTGTGGAGGGCAAATTCTTAACTGTTGGAGGGAGGAGAGGTATATTTAAGAAAAAGTATTTTGCTTAGGATATACAGAATGAGCCTCCCCTCTACTCAACAGAATCAAGGTAAAGACACTAGTAATCCGTACATCTCACCTGCTTGCTTCTGCATTTCAAGGGGTTGAGACTAGCTAATCCACATGGGTTACACCTATCCTGGAAAGTAACACAGATGGAGTGGATTGGATTCGCAGAACAAGAAAGCAGCGACCAGCACACCATTCATGTTTCCAGGAGGCTTTTAGGACTAGCCTGGTCTCATGGATTGAGCGCTCATCTGTGGCTGTAAGTGTATCCACAGTTTAGTTGTAACTGAAAGAAATCCAGCTTGTGTACTCCAAGACTTTGTGACACCAGCCATGGGTCAGTGGGGGGTCACCAAGCAATCAGAAACACTCCTGATCCTAACTAAAATACTGTAGATATTTACAATGTAGATGCACCTGCTGGAAAGCATGTATTGGTAATGCCCTGCCTCCAGTCCTCAATTGCCTAATGGGATCATGTGCACCTAATTGTACTTGGTTCATACCAATTGCATGTAGAAACAACATGCAAGAAAAACAACCATGAGTATGTAGAACGGTGTCTATCCTATGTATAGGAAACATTTAATATTACTAAGTGTCATTTCAATGTTACAAAGTTTAAAAGTGAGGGTTTTGCAATACTGCAATGCTCTCTTCAAAGAGGGATAAAGCAGAGGATAAAGCAATACCCTGTGCTACTTCACACACAAGTAACCAGTACGCCTCAAGCAACCAATATTCACATATAAAACATATTACATGCAAGATATTTGTAGATGCAGAATATCTTAAGAAAATAAAGCAGCAGCAGAAGCATATATGAACAAACTTCCATTTCATAACTGATTATTTCCAGCTCAACTGTTTCTAAATAGAAGTCCAATGATGCTAATGTCTACAGATGCTTGTAGAACACAAATCATTTTAGGGGGAAAATTAACATCTCTCAAACTAATGCACTCATACTTTAATTTAGCAGTGTGTAATATTACACAATATTGTAATTCGGAAAGTCACTGTTGATACTATATGCTTTTTCTCCTTACTTTATTATATTTTACATTTTGTGCAGCTAGAATGAACTCAGTAAGTACACCAAAATAGATCCTAGACCTTTATTTGGAAATTTTGCATAGTCGACTCTTTTTACTGCATAAGGCATTGGAAAATCCTTACCATCTCCCAAACCTGCAAGCCATCATAGTTGTGGCTTTTGCTTTTTTACTGCATGTTGTGAAATGCTTTCTAATCTCTAGGGATACAAAGAGGCAACATAGAGTGGCACTTGCTGAACAACAGACCTTTCTCCATAGCTGCCTGAGACTGTAGGGGCTAGACTTGATGTCCTCAGAGAATTCCTCCAGTACCAGGGCTGTCCATGGAACCACAGCCTGCTTGTTACTCCCAGGACTGAAGATGAACTTGTTTAGATTCATTAAAAACTTCTAAGGTCTACTGATTTTCAAATAAAAAAGAAAAGAGACATACCATATTCAAGAGGATTCCAGATTCTTGCTGTCTGCATCCTTTAAATTGTTTTGCAGTGTTAGACACCTGATTTGCAAAAGCAAGCAGGTCTTCAACAGTCCCATATTTGACAGAGGACATCAAAGAAACCTCCCTTTCACAAAACAGTAAAGATTCCGCACTTTCTTCGTTCTGATTTGCTTCTTCACACATTGCAATTAAGCTGTCTTCATAGACTGCCAGGTCTCCACCTGGATAAAGGTTTTCCATGATGTCTATCACCTCAGACATATTTAAATTAGTTAGCAACAAGTCAATCTCCTCTTTGCTATCACTACCCGTGCTTATATACTCCATTACTGTTCACTTTGCAAAACCACTCCTGAAAAAGAAAAGAAAGAAACAAACCTGAAACCACTTTTCACCTAAATTTGGTTTAGCAAAGTAAGAGTGAAAAGAAGTGATGAGGGTGATAGGTGATAACTCAGCATTATACAATTAGGTTTAGAATTAGTATGAAAAAAAACCCCTGTAATTAGTAGCCTGCATGAAGAGGAAATGGAGAAAAAAGGTCTTTGCTAGTGAAATCTTATTTAGAATTTATTAGTGAACCTATCCTGTCATTCATTCTTGGAATTTACGTTGATAAAGCTTTTTGTTAGAGGACCTGGACAGTAAAGAAGCATAAACTGGTTATATTTTGCTGGATATGCAAAAATGAAGTAGCATCCTCAATACAAATGAACAAATTCATTATTTGGAAATGAATGACAGAGAGAGACACATACTCCATTAGTTTATCCCCAAGTTTTTACGAGCAATTTATGTAATGTGTCCAGAATGAGGAGAAGGTCATGGAGCAAGATCACTCCACTAAGTAACAAGCAGCTGTTAATACCATTGCTTAAAGCACAAGTAAATCACCACCTGACATACGCAATCCATCTTTTTCACAAAAACTGATCTAGAACTAGACCAGAGCTGGAACTTTCACCAGTTTCAGAAGAAAGTCAGAAATTGAGTTATAACAGCAGTGGCCTTTGGAAACAGTTTTCAGCAGTCTGTCCCGCCTCAATAGTCCTAAAAATAACTTCTTAAGATAAATCTTGACCATTTTGCTGAAGTTGATTTTCACTACAAGAAACTGGGTTCAATATCCCAAAAAGTCCCTTCCCATCCCACGTTCCTATTTTAAGTCAGAGAGAGTTACTCTGTTCAAGTTAAAAACATATGTATGGTCAGTAATTAAAATACTAACACAAACAGTTTTCAACACGTAAATGTCTAGAGCACTTACCTTGTATTTATCCTGGTTACATCACACAAAACCATCAAAAACGCCTGAATATAATCCCTAAAGTCGTCATGTTTCTTGAACCCGTATTTACCACTGATGACAACTTCACAGCGTTCTGTAGCAGTCTATTAAAAAAAGAAAAACAAATAAAGCCATGGCATACTAGTTCAAGCAGAAGGACTGGTTTATACTCATATGATCATTTGCTTCACAGGCTTCATGGAAATTAAAACCAGTAATCACAAGGCTGAGATAACAGGGGATTTTTCTGCAGAAAAAGATGACACCTCAAAAAAGATTCAAGCTACTGTCTCATCATCCAGATTTCCAAGTAGTAGTGAAAAATAACTTTTCCATGGTTAGGTCCTGAGTTTTAGTCTCCCTGACTCATGCTTGCCAACAGTAAAGAACAGAAGGATCTCTTCTTCCTCTAGCAGAGCTGAGTAGAGCATGCCCTATTTAGAGAGCTCTCACTTCCCTTTTTCATAATCCACTCCAACCATCTATTTTGGGTGAAAGATAACAACCATACAAAAAGCTAATTAAAAAAAAAAATAAAATAAACCCCAAACAAACAAACAAAAAGAAACCAAACAAGAAACAAACCCAAAACCAAAAAGAAAACAGAAAAGAAAAGCAGCAAACATAGCCAATTTATCTCAAGGACAAACAGCAGACTCGGTCCCCTAAGGCCACGAAGCAATGCCGGTTACCCAGGTACAGTTTCTGGTTATGATTATTATCTTTCTAACCCTCCCCACAAGGATGTGGAAGCTTTGTGGCACGTATTTCTCATGGGTTAGAGTATTTACGTCAGCTCTAACGTTGAAGAAAACCAAGTAAAATGACACGTCGGACTTGGAAAAGGAACTCAGACCATGTGCTGCAAGTTTGAAAGGCAGGACAGGACAGCTCAGCAGATGCAGCACAGGAAAAGGCAAGTGGAGCGCCTGTGATGCAGCATGCTCCTTTTCCAGCCCCCAGGAGTCACAGTGGCAGAGCAACCCTGTGCCCCTCCCTGTCCCCCCAAAAGAGACACAGCGACTCTACACCAGCTCACCCAAGCCTCGTGTTAACTTGATGGCAGCCTGGTGGGAAACCCTGTGGTCACTAGCACTACTCAAGTGGGGAGACCCAGGTTTTATATCTGAGATGCTGAGAGAGGTCAGGTTTTTCCAACCTACACAAGAGGAAATAGATACTAAGGGTGTTTTCTAACCTCTAGTATCCAACCTTCCTGCTCTATACACAGTCTAAACACTGTTGACAAAGCATTTTAGAGTGTTTACTCTTTATTGTAAAGGAGATTTCTGGGTTTCCCCACAGCAGTACTTTTATTCATTATTGCCCCCCCCCCCCTTTTTTTTTTTTTTTAAGGTGCTGTATTATTGGGTGTGGAGAGAAAAGAAACAGTACAGTCATAAAAGGAACTCAGAGACTGCAAGCGTAAAGTCAGGTAAGGTTAGAAACTAGTCCCGAGGGACTTTCTAGAGCAAAACATGACCCTCTAGATGCTTGGGTCTTTTCTGAATAAAGACAAGTATGTACCACAATTAAACTAATTCACTCTCTGATAACATTTTCATGCATGCTGTATCTGTACAGTTTAAACCAAATGCAACTTTCTGTACATGCCAGCTCTTCTCTTTTCCTCAAAGTGTTCCAAAACTACATCACAATACTAACAATACTCTTGACAGTGTCACTATTACCCCAAAAGCTCTGAACAAGAAAATATGATTACAACCCGTGCATTCTTAGTTCTGTGCTTTTAGTGCTTGAGAAAAGCTGCACAACCTTCATTCACATCTGCAGCTACCTGAGAGTAGATTGTAGCAACTTGTGTGTCAGTCTCTTCCCCCAATAACACAGGGCAAGATGAAATGGCCTCAAGTTGCACGAGGGGAAGTTTAGATTGGATATTAGGAAAAATTTCTTCACCAAGAGGCTTGTCAAGCACTGGAACAGGCTGTCCAGTGAAGTGGTTGAGTCACCAAGATGTGTACATGTGGCACAGTTTAGTGGTAGACTGGGCAGTGTTAGGTTAACGGTTGGACTCTGTGATCTTAAGGATCTTTTCCAACCTTAATGATTCTATGATTCCATTTTCCCTGTATCTAGTAAATTTTAAACACTAAATGTTGACACGAGAGCAGTGACTAGACTTTGCAAAGCTGATTTTTTAAGTTATGCAGCAATTTATGCATTATATTTTCATCAAAAGCAAAAAAAGGTGTCCACTTGCTAACAGGGCAATCCTTCATTTTTATCCCTAAAATCCTGTGGTAGAACCTGTACTGAGGACCCAAGTAATAGTCTAAATTACTCAATACAATACAGGTACATACAGAAATTATATCACTAAGTATGCTTTACTTAGGTTCTCAGTTAAAAAACTGTTCTTACCTACAGTGGAAAAATAAAACTAAATGAGTCAGCTTCTAAAGCACAAGACTCTTGCTCCAGTTCTGCCATTATTTCAACATTGCCACATGAGTAATTTGCAAGCCAAAGGTTTACTTCTCTATTTATCACAAGTAGCTTTTCCTTAAACCCTTTTTTTCTTATTTTTTTTTCTTCTGAGAAATGTGCTGCTTGACAGCATCCTTACATCCACCATATCAAATGAACAGTAACTGGGTACCAGCCTTCTGAGACCCTCGGGGATTTTTGTGTGTCAAGAATCAACAAGGCAAAAAAACCCAAACAAAACATACAATAAAACCAACCAACTACACACGCACCAAAAAAATACCCTCCCCCTCCTTCTCCCCCGCCCCCCCTCAAAAAAAAAAAAAACCCAAAAAA